>PVJC01001676.1:0-89706 GCA_004026665.1 Murina feae | reverse complement strand
AAGATAGGCAGTAGGCAAGCTTGGGAGGCAGGCAGCACCCAGCCCTGGCCACAGCTCAAAAAAGAGAACAACATGCAGGGGAGGGCAAGAGTCTGAGAGATCAACATAGAGGGGGTGCCTGCTCCAAGCCTCCACGGTGTGCCTGGGGGCAGGCCCCCAGCAGGTAGACACACACAGGAGGACTGCTCCGAGCCTCTGATACGGCTGGGGGCAGGTCCTCAGTGGCCACATACACACACACACACACACACACACACACAGAAGGCGCCTGGCAGACTGGGGCCATCATCATAGGATATCCACTGAGGGGTCCCAGACTGTGAGAGGGCACAGGCCGGGCTGATTTTTGTGCACCAGGCCCCTAGTTTTTATTATAAAAAGTAACTCTGGGTCCTCTTTTATAATGGTTTTGATTCCAAAATTAAAAGTTAAAGGTTTTTCTCAAATCAACAAGCTCAAATAGTTCAGCCCCTTTTACCAGTGGAGTCTAGAAGAATAAAGAATGCATGAATGTTACTCAGGTTACTCTTTGCTTTCTGTCTGAATTCTATACCTAGAACCTTAATGAGTTCAGTAGTTGATAAACTTCCTAACTTAGATACCACATTAAAGAAAACAGTACCCTTCATCAAGTTGGCTCAATGCTGATCATCTGAAAAAGAGAATCTAGCAAAAGAGTAATCAGATGGTATTAGGGTGGAGGGGCAAGGTCTGTTTCCTTTGAGTCAAAGACAAAAAAAGAGTCAGTTTGTGATGTTTTAAGCAGACAATGCATACCTAAATGGTGGTGATAAATTAGTGAAATTAGCACAGAAGTGCCAGAAAAACAAAGGTGACATATACACAGATTCCTAAGATTAGATTTATCCCAGATTAAACCCTCCAGTTATATTAGTCAATTACAGAAATGGTGCTCAGCAGGAAGCAGTCACTTAAGCAATCATTTACATACTTTCCCTCATCATTTCATCAAGGCAAAACCCTTCCTGGGTCTCACCCAATGGCTCAGCAGGGAATGGAAAAATAGCAATGAAGAAGGAGGTTAGGATCTTCAGCTTTATTTTGGAAGCCCTTAACAGGCAAATACAACCTCATAATTAGCAGATAAAAGGTGACAGACTCAGGCAATTACAGAGAGAAACAAATAACTTTAAAGAAGGACCAGCAGCCTGGAGGCAGCCATGGAGATTGGCTGTGCTTCCCCATGACTCAAAGTCAGATACCACTACTTCAAACACACCATGTGCCCTTGTTTATTTGAGAAGGAGAAACAGGGGAGATCAGTGAAGGAGAAAACTCACTGCAAAAAGAGATTTGTGAAATTCCAAAGGAATGGCCCTTCCTGAGAAGAAGAATGTCTGTTAACAGAAGAATTCCAGGGTTCAATGGGAAGTTTTCCCTTAGGTCACATAGCAAGTCATATCAAAAATGGATAAGCCCTGACCGGTTTGGCTCAGTGGATAGAGCGTCGGCCTGTGGACTCAAGGGTCCCAGGTTCGATTCCAGTCAAGGGCATGTACCTTGGTTGCGGGTACATCCCCAGTGGGGGGTGTGCAGGAGGCAGCTGATCAATGTTTCTCTCTCATCAATGTTTCTAACTCTCTACCCCTCTCCCTTCCTCTCTGTAAAAAAATCAATAAAATATATTTTTTTAAAAAAGAATGGATAAACAGAAAGGAAAAAAAATCCCTGCAGGCTTCCAGATGTTTCTCAAAATATTTCTCAAGAAGACAACAGATTCTGGGCTCATCAGATTACCCCATATTCTGCAGTTATTGTGGTGATGACAGAACCTTCAGAGCTTTAGTTCAGAAGGAAGTAGATATGAATTCTGCATGAGGCTCCAGGCCCACATTTTTAGCTGCCTATTGAGTGACCCCACTTGCACAGCCCACATGAACTCAGCAGGTACAAAGCTGAACATACCAGCTTTCCTAGCAAAGGAAATCTTGTTTTGGCACCACCAGTCTTTCAGCTACCCAAACTCAAAATTGAGACGGAGCCCTGGAAATCTCCATCTCCTTTACAGGGTTAAGTAAGTCAAGTGTCAACTCCTATGGCTGGATGAGACTTGCATTTTTAACAAAATCTCGCTCTCCCCTCTCCTTCCTCTTTAAGTGTGCCCTTCTTCAAGCACTCATTTCCTTTCTCCTAGACTATTATACTGTACTTGTGTCCTCAACTTAGTAACCACCCACTCGAATCCATTCGGTAATCCTATGCCCAATTAACTTCCATAAAACCCACCTTCACATTCAACAGTCAAAGCTTTGCCTGGGACATAGTGGATAGTCAGCTAATGTTTGGTGGATGGTTGGATGGATGGACAGATGGACAATATATTCCCTATAGGCCTGACATTGTATTGGGTAGTGAAGATAAGGTAGAGAATAAAGGACCTTCTAATAAAACACCAGCCCAGTCACCAGTCTTCAGTGGCCAATTATTATAAACAGCTCATCCTAGCACTCATAGGCCCTGGTCACCTGGTCACCTATTCTCCTACCCACTTGTAGCCAAAGATTTACAACTCTGGCACCACTGACATTTTGGGCCAAATAAGTCTTTGTTTTCAAGGAGCTGCCTTGTGCATTGTAGGATATGTAGCAACATCCCTGGGCTCTACCCATTAGATGCCAGGAGCCCTCTTTCCAAAGTGACAACCAAAAATGTCTCCTGACATTGCAAATGTATGTCCCCTGAGGGGCAAAATCATCCCATTGAGAACCGAACCACTGCTTTAGTGTAAATGGAATTCTTTCTCATAATTGACTATTTAAATAATTGTTTCTGTACCTTCCATTATATTTGATACTAGAGGCCCAGTGCATGAATTCATGCACAGATGGGGTCTGGCCTGCCCCGATCGAGGTTGGGGAGCCAATTGGGAGAGGGGCTGGCCTGCGGGAGGGCCCATGGTGGTTGGCCAGCCCTGCCCCCTGGTCAAACTCCCAGTTGAACTCCAGGTCATACTTCCAGTAGAACTCTAGGTTGAGGTGACAATTTGCATATTAGCCTTTTATATATAGGATGTGTTGTTTCCCTTTTTAAATTTCCCAGATTCTTCCTCCCTCTCCCAATTAGCTTCTTCACCTCATCAAAATTCTTCAAATTGATCTAAAAATCCACTTCAATAAACAGCCTTTAGTGAGCCACAAAGTCCATGCCAACTCTTAGGATTTTCAAATCTTAGTGCACCCAGTTTCTCTCTAACAACTATCTTCATGAACTTTATCTTACCAATGGTATCCTAGGCGTACTTCTTCTCAAACTGACGGTAGGCTTCGCAAAGGACCATGATTCTCACTGTGACTCAGGGATGTAAAGCACGGTTCCCCCATTGGTGGGAAATAAGAATTTATTTAAATGAAGTGGGAAGAGGTCTTATTTTTTCTCATGTAGGACATTTTCTGGGTTTCTGGACTTCAGTTAACAGAACTTTCACCAGCTTTCAGCAGCCAGGCATATCCCCATGATGTTGGCAAGTCTTTTCATTTGGGATGGGGAGAGGTGTGTGAAGTGTGTTCTTCCTCTTTGTTTATAAAATATAATTCAAACTCGCACAAAACTTCAGAACAGAGTCCTGCATGCTCTGCCTGCCTACTAGGAGCCTTACGTCTAGAGGCAGGGACTGGTTTACATTGAGAGCACACCTCTCTGCCAACCTCACACCACTTCAGACTTAGGTTAAGGTGGGAAGCAGGGGAGCAAGTACCACAGAGCTCAGCCCTCCTGCCCTGCCAGGGTCAAGTCCTTGAAGAGGACTACGGATGGAAAAGGGGCCACACACTAAACCTGACAAGCTTAGGGGAGGCATGCATGGAGGCCTTACAAATGCAGAGACCTATGGTAATCACATCAGATGGTCCAAAATGAAAACTTTCTAATTAAAAGCAGTTCAGGTAGGGGTAGTCATGTCCTAGGCCTGTATTTCCCTGACAATGGTCAATCATTACCTTAGTTGAGCCTGTCTATTGTCTTTTTGCATCTGTGAAAAAGTACCTTTTGAATGTTAAAGTAATTTTTCTTTTCCCAGGCCCCTCAGGGCACAATCCCTGCACCAGAGCAGACCACAAAACCTTATTACTGCTATCATGTTAATTGTTAACTGTTAACTATGCTGCACTCACCAATGTAAAAGAAGTGTGTGTCTATTCCTTTTACTTTTATCCAATCTCAGAGATTCCCCTGTTTTGCTTTCTCTCACCTCCCTAATCTATCACCAAAGGATTCCATGCAATCCCTCCTCTTTGACTAAAAAAATAAAGTGCAAATCTGCCATTCTCTGGAGCATTTTCTCAATCCACTGAGATTTTGCGTCCTGGCAATTGTCTTCAATTTGGTCCAAATAAAGTCATAAAAATTCTCTACAGGTTTGGACATTTCTTATGTCGACATGACCTAGAGCTGGCTTGCAACCTTGGCTTCAATCTCACGTTCAACCCAATAAATATTAATACAGTTCAGCACATTTTGGTTTTGGAGAGCATTAACAGAGAATCAAAGGAAAATAGAAGACCATGAAAGGAAGGTTTCAAATTCACGGGTATTGGAATCATTTTTGAAACATTAATCATAAAACATTTTTTAACCTAAGTCAGCATTTTTTAAAATGTATGTTGTTGTTTTTTTTCTTCAGGGAAACTTTATAATGTGAACTTTCTAGCAAACAGAAGCACACATTCTCTGATCAAATAGGTTATTTTTCATCATGTCTACTTCCATCCACATTGGATGATCCGACTGAATTTACATGGATGGAAGCCCACTATACCGCTAAAGGCTGCCACACTACAATGCTCACCACGAATCAGGCCTATAAGCATAACAGTTGTTCAAAATATGTTTTAAAAATCCATGGTTATCCCCTGATGGAGTTAAATAGAACACAATAAAATAGTTCTCAGGAGGAAAAAAGAATGAAAACAAAAAGTTGCTTCTGCTCAGTTTTGAAGAGGTATGAATTTATGCCATTTTTTCCCTTTTGGGGGGCAGAGTGAGATGATATTAAATTGATGATGGTAAGACAAGCCTTTAAGAGAGTTGAAATAAATAAAATATTTAAATATAGCAAGACTAACTAATTTAAATCATCCAGCAATGCCTTGGTGTTAAAGAATTATATTGAAAATAACACAATCACAAGGTTGACACAGCTCTAGGCCAGGGTTCAGATATTTCTTTGTTGCGGGAGGTTGAAGGGGGTGGGGGGTGGGCTCTGTCCTCTTCACTGTAGGATGCTCAGCAGCATCCCTAGCTTTTACCCACTTGGCACTAGTAACACACTTCACCACCCCAATTATAGCAACCACATCTTCCTCTAGATAATGTCAACTATCCCTGGGAGATGGGGCGTAACCAGGGGTGAGGTGGTAAGGGAGCAAGGAGGTAGAGGTGACAACATTACCCAGTAGAGAATCACTGGTTTAGGGTGAGGCCCAGTTTATACCTGTCTTGGGGAAATTATTAACAGCAAATATGTCCCAATATAACGGAGTAAATATGCTATGCTTATATAAAGCTACCTATAGTCATCTTTTAAATGTTAAACCTAGCTGTTGCTCTAACCTGATTTTTCTCTCAAAATCAGAGCTTACATGATAACAGGTTTTGCTTGTTGGTTTGTTCTTCTTTTTTGTATACTTCACTATCCAGCAGTATCTGTTCCTGTGTGAATCTAAGGAGCAGCCTGATCTCAAGGCCCTGGCTGACACTGACGCTGACTGCCCAGACACAAGAATTCAATCAAGGGCCAGCTCAAGGACCAGCAAGAATACTACCTGCATGTCCAGAGCCCCTAGCCCTGATTGCTTTGTTATTTTTGTTCTCCCCTCTTATAAAAACCTCTGCCTGTGTTGTGATCTTAAGATGGGTTTTTGAGGACTGGGAAAAGTCCCCCATCTGCTCAAGATGCCGGCACTCCAATAAACCTCTTTCCTCTTACTGGCCTTTGTCTTAGGAGCTTGACTTTCCTGGGGGCAGGCAGCAGAATCGGATTGGATTACACCAATTGAAAGAGATTACATATCTCCCTATTTCTAGCTTGGGCATTGACCTTGCTCTGCCGTTCAGATTTGGAAATCAAGCAACAGATTAGTCTAAAGCCCTCCACCTTCAAGGAACACATTTTTGTAGTGAAAAAAGAAAAAAAGGCTCTTTAAGGAACATGATTCTCTCTTCATGCATGCAGTCCTGGGGATAAAACTGGCCCAACGTTTTTGCAGGAAAATGCGAAGGTCATAAACTTTCCCCCAGCTCTCAAAAAGAAATCACATAAATGTTAACAGCTTTTCTCCAAACGTAGTATATCCCACAGATTCCCTTCTGTCATCCTAACCCTAAATGCCTCAAAACAAAGTTTAAGGCATTCAAATCCATTGATCCAACTTCTCTTCTAGCGGAGAAACAATTTTGCCCTGCACATTAATGCAAAAGCTCATCATCTACTCATGGGAGATGCCAATACACCTGGTTAAAAATGTATAATGTTTAAAATGGATGTCGTTTTGACTAGCACAGCGGTTCTCAAGCTTGGCTATGCATTAGAATCCCCTGGAGGGCTTGTTGAACCTGAGACTGCAGCTCCCCTCCCAGATTACACCAGGTCAGGGGCAGGCTGGGTCTGAGAATATGCATTTTTAACAAGTTCCCAGGTGATGTTGCTGCTGGTCCAAGGGTCCAGAAGACTCTAGCTGCTCTCTGCTTGTTCCCTCACAGACAGAAGCATTTAATTTTGGGGCTTGGATGGGATGTCAGGAATCTTAAGCAGACCACTTGCTCGGGTATTTGATTCTGTTAATCACAAGAAAATGATTACACACCTGCCTGTGCTGGGTACCATGCAAGGCAATGGGGATGAGGGGCAACCAGGAGACACATGGCCTCTTCTTGCTGCATTGACTCCTCCCCTGATGTTTCCCTTTACAGAGGAAAGTTCTTCCCTGGGATCCAAGCCCATTCTTTCCAGCACCCATTCCGGTTACCAGCTGCTAATCAGTGCCTTCAATCACTTTCCAAATCCCTATAAGATGGGTCCCATTTTTCAAAATCAAAACCAGAGAAGCAAGGATAACGAAATGAAATGGAAAAACGAAAGTTTGAGGAGCATCTCCTATTTGGGCAGGTGCTTCCTTTTTTCTATGGTCATTTTCTGGAAAACCCTTACTGGTCTGGCCCATCCTTGCCCCATCCTTCTGGTCCCCGCTGGAGACAGGAAGATTGGTTCATTCCTCCTCATTTATTTCCAGTCCTGAGGAGAGCTGTGCTTTGCTCTAACGCTGATAACCAAGTCTGAAGGTGCCTCACACTTTTCCCAGGGAACCATAATTCAGACTATGATTTAGGACATTTCCTTTCTTCTGTCATTGTCACCAAGGCCTCAGGGAGAACAATCTATATTCTCGTTGACCTCTGAGGCAACTGCCAGAGGCGTCCGTCGGCTGTTTCTCCTTAACTACTGCTTGCTGTTTACTTTTTAAGAGTTTCCATCTCCCAGGGAAGACATTGCTCTGCTTACCTTTTCATCATCATTTGGGAAGGTGAGAGGAAGTGTGGGCAGTGGCATTCTCTCCGGAGTCATCAAGACACTCGTCTCATGCTGGGCTCTTTCTGGGTCTATTATCTTTGTCCAGGGAATAGGGGAAATACTCTGTGATGTTTAATCCCTCCTGTGCAGTGAAGGGGAAGCCTTTAAAATAACTGCTTATATTTCTGTGATATCAGGAGCATCCTGATGGTTTTGCTCATTCTCTATTTTTAGGGAAGAAAAATTGACTTTTCTTTGCCACTAAAAATGTGGTTTAGGTAGTTATTCATGGGTGAACTTCCAATGACCAGGGGCCTAATCAAGGCTGACACTAGAAGGGGGCCTAGTTTATTAGGGTCAGATGGCTCATGACATGGATTCGAATGGCATCCGTGAGTCATTACCATAAAGATCTGTACACATCCCTATGCCCACCATGGGCCACATCATTTCTAAGGCATCAGAGGTGCTCCCAAGCACAATTCTGCTTTGTGAGGAGTTACTGTTTAATGGGCACAGAGTTTCACAAGACGAAAGGAGTTCTGTGGCTGGGCAGTGGCAATCATTGCCAAACAATGTGAATGTGTTTAATGCCACTGGCATGCATTTGAAAAAACAAAACAGACAGTTAAGATGGCAAATGTTATGCTATTTTATCACAACTTGTAAAATAATGAAAATTACGGAAGTATATAAAACAGTATTTAAACGAGAAACTGTGATCTCCAAGAGATTATATTTTCTAAATGGCATTGTGCATTCTATCAGGCTTGAAATCATCCCGCATGGATTTTTGAGGTCTGATAGGCAATGTTCTTTAAAATTGCATACAGTAACTGAGAACTGAGATAAGCATCAGGCTGCATGTTTTCATCACGGGCAGGATGGGAGTTGGGAGCAGCAGACCTTGCCCTATTATGGATGGGATGATGCTTCCCTCAATAGAAACAAATGTTCTACCACCAGTCATCCTGGGGCACAATATAGACTCCAAGAGTGAAGAGCAGTGGAGAGCACTTCAGCCTTTAGGCATCAGTGTGCCCTTGCAGCACGGTCACAAGCTAGAGGTGAAGGAGGAACCAACTCCCATTTCACGGCGGGTCAGTGCCAACAGTACCTGAATCCTGCAGTAAGCTGTGCATTTCTGTATCAGTAGCAGACATTCGTAGTTATCTCCCTACACTCCACTCCCCCTTCCTACCTTGCTGAAAGACTGTAGCTTTGCTGAGGTAGCCCCCTCTTTCCCATTTGTCCACCTTTTTCATGGGAAATTAATCCTGAACTGAAACGGTCTAAACCATTCATGGGAATAAGAAGGCCATCGACATGCTCGGCCAGCAGGGAGAGATCTGTGAAGAAGCTCCTGTCTATCAAAAGAGAACACAAGGGAACATATGAGGACAGTTCTTCCTCAGCTGTTAGTGTGTCTGGATGGAATGGCCACACCACCGCAGGTGCCCTGTGACAAAATGAGGGTCGCTGACCTTGAGCAAGAAGCCAACCCAAGAGAACTAGAAAGAGGGAAGAAATTACATTCTTGATGCGGATATTTGCGCCAACGAGATAACCAACCGTGGAACATCCCACCTTTGACCTTCTAATTGTTCGAACTTCTGAGTCAGGAATTCTATAATACGCAGCCAGAAGTACATGACCTAACTTATTCAGAACCGCAATTTCTTCACCCAGTCCTCGAGTCATCAAAAAAAAAAAAAAAAGAATTGTGAGAAATGAGTCTAGTATTGTCTGTGCCTTTGGAGAATGAAGAGAAAGTTGATGGCCACTTGGGTAGGAAGTGGCTTTGGAAGGGCCTTAAGAACTTGGAGACATGGCTATAAATAGCAGGAGGTGGTGAGCAGGGAGTCCCAGCAGGAAGCTGCAAGTGATGTCAGAGATGAAATGGTGGGACATGTTACTAAGCCCTAGAAATCTTCTGAAAAACGAAGGGTAGGGAATTCACTCAAGACACTGACCTCATTTAGACATGCACACAGGCTTGGGCCACAAGCATACTAAAGGAAAGGGAAAAGTAAAGGCTGAAAAATGGAAAATCTGAAGGATTTAGATAGTATTGGATATAAGGAATATCATGGGATCTCCTTTCAAGAAAATGGGATGTGACCTTCTACATCTCTCTGTGTATTTTCTCTAAGGAATATAGTCATCAGAATGACAAGTTCAAATTGGTGTGTTCAGGCAAGTGGAGAGGAAGCTGCCTCTTTCTCCTGCCCCTCCTGCTAACCGCCCTCCCCCAACCCCCAAATGAATTTGGTAACATGCATGGTGAGTCAGATGAGACTAAGAACGCAAAGCCATCATTCAGACCTGGACAAAGTGTTAAAAGATAAAACAGCCCTAGCCGGTTTGGCTCAGTGGATAGAGGGTTGGCCTGCGGACTCAATTCCAGTCAAGGGCATGTACCTTGGTTGCAGACACATCCCCAGTAGGGAGTGTGCAGGAGTCAGCTGATCAATGTTTCTCTCTCATTGATGTTTCTAACTCTCTATTCCTCTCACTTCCTCTCTGTAAAAAATCAATAAAATATATATTTTTTAAAAAGATAAAACAGGATGGTCAAAAACATGGATTTCTCCTTACTTTAAACGCTTTATTGGAAGTTTACATATAGACAAAACTAATGAGAAATAAGCTATATTTTAGGGTAATAGTTTCACATGTATCAGAAAACCTAGCTCAAAAAACTGGGCATTTTCTGCCTTCTCAAAAAGTTTATAATAAACAGAATGATTGATTACAGTTGGCATATTTTCCTCTCTGTGGTTGCATTCCACTGCAATTAAAAACATAATATAATTTCCCAAAGGCTAGGCCGCCTGACAGCAGCATTTGAAAACCAACTGCACTCTGGGACCTCCAGGCATGAGCACTATGAGTTGTCTGTGTCAGAGAGAAGCATATTTGACATCCGGATCCCTGTCTTCCTGCTTCAAGCGCTGCCCACATGTGCGTATGCCCGTCTTACCTGAGTTTCAATAATATTGGTTTGTCAGACATCCTCCTGAGCCCTAACTGACAGCTGTCCATTGTACCAAGAGCTGTCATTGTGCAGGGAGGTCAAAAGGCTGTTCGTGACTCCCTGGTGGTGGCAAAATGCTGCTCAAAACAGTGAATTCTTTCTCAAACACATTCCCCTCTAAGCACCAGCTAGAGCTCAGAGCCTTCCAAAGGGCTGAGAGCTGAAAGAGGTCACAGCCTCAGGACTACAGCCGAGAGAAAACAAAAGGGAAACAATACAAAGACAACATAACTGTGTGGTCCCAAACGAGGGAGGCATCGAGACGCAGGCGCCTCACAGTGTCTGACGGGTCTGGAGAAGAACGTACGTTATTCAATCCTAATGCTAATAAGTGAGGGGGTTTCAGAGGGAGAACAGCGCCCACCGCCGGCTGCTCAAGTGGGCAGTTATATATACCACCTGGCTCTCTTTTTATATTGCACTTAAACCAAACTTTCTGACTGTAAACCCTTCGGATCTATGTCACGGTTTCACAGAGGCCTGGTATGCTAATCAAAATATCAGCAAAGGCAAAACATACACACACATACAGTCACAGCACATTCCATCCAAATGAAGAAAAATTTGAGCTTTCTACAATAAACACATTTCCCAGTGGCTGAGCTTTTCACAGAGTAATTATTTCACTTCTCCTGAAGATTACTGATTACATCACACAGAAAAACCGAGAGAGGCCTGCTTTCTCTTTCCCATCTGTCTACGGTCCTTGTGCAAACTTATACTTGTTACCATGAAAAATGACAAATTTGCCTTCTGATCAAAATGTTAACAAGGTAACTGTCAGGGAGATGGATCTCTGACTGTCACTGCAAGCTGGAACATGAGGATACATTGATATTTCTCAATACAGCACTGCTTCCCCAATGTTCGCTAACAGCGTTTCCACGACCAGGGTCATAAATCACCTGCAAATAACAAGCCATATAGGATCTCTGGGATATGATGGATTCGTCCTCACAGCACTATCTGCAAGGTAGAAAACACTTGATAATGACCTACAGAAAGCCCTAATCAAGGGCCATTTGCCATAATGGGGTAGATGAAGCAAAGCTAGGAAATCTTCACCAGGTGACACATGCTGTGTCAAAATGGAAATGCTGGGGGGAAACCACGACAACAAACAAAACATACATGACTTAACATTCTGTGGGGTCAAATGAGTGGTAGATAAACTGAATCCAGATGCAATAATTATATCAGACACTAGTAGGAATGAAATAATCGTAGCAATTGCTGGGTCCATCAATACCCAAAGAGTGAAAGGTTTGTTGTATGACACTAGTGAAAACTGGCTCAATCCTTGGTTTAATGGGTGTTTTCCACTTTTATTTTCTTTAGGACTCTTTAGGCCACATTAGTCATGAGCCTTAAATCAGTGGTTTAACTAATGAGATAATTTTCATTCCCCCAACAGGCAACAGAAGGTGAAGTCCATGTGCAATGAAGAGGAAATGGGAAAGCACACATAGGTGAGCCAAGTCCTAGAGGACAATCATGACATCAGGTCACACAGACAAAGAAATGCGGCCTCCAACTGCCACAGGACTGACTGCCTTCAGGTTTGAAGAGTAAGTCACTTTCATGTGGCCACTGTTTGTCCAGCCCCTTTCTCTTGCTCACTGCTCTTTGCTACTTTGGGTCTGCTGTTTCTAGAATATTCCAAGCCCCTTCCCTTCCTAGGGCTCTTGTGCTTGCTCATCTCTCTGAAGAAATGTATTCCTCTCTTTCTTGTCTTCTTCAAGTCCTCCAGCTAACATCTCCTCCAAACATTCGTCCTTGTCCATTCATTTAAAAGCAACCTCCACTGCCAGCCCCTTTGGCCTGTATCACGGCTTCTCCCTTCCATGGCATCAAGAACCATGTCTGTCTGGATTGCTGTCATATCTAAGCTTCTAGGACACTGACTGCCGTGGGGTTGGGGTTGGGGTTAGACCTCGACCTCCATCTTGGGCTTTGAATTTTTGTGCCAAAATTTAAAAGACAAGTAACCCTATGAAAGGCCTCAATTTCTATGTGCTCTAGGTTCTTCATCCATAAAGTGGGGAGAATAGTAATGCCTGTTGATCATAGTGTTGTGAAACCTGAGATAAGCCATGTAAAGAGTGAGGCACATAGGTAGCCATCACACATCATTCGCCATTGTTGTTGTAGCTGCAAGAGGTAATTATGACATATTTAAATGAATTAAGTCCTAATAATGGATGTTAAATTCATGAGAAAGCTTCTTCATTACCAATCTATATTTTTACCATTAGCCAAAACAATACTGTGTTCTTTCTAGTTCCACATTCTCAGGCTAAATGGAAAGAATGGGCACTGGTCTTTAAGTCCCTTTAAGAAGTGCCAAAGATGCAATCAGTCACTTCCAATTTGGAAACACCTGGAACAGAAGTGTCATTGTTTGTCTGGACACCTCAACAGCACATAAAAGTGACAGGAAAAAAAAATGGAGTCATGACTCTGTTCCCTAAAAGCAGGAAACATATTTGATCCACAAATACCTGTTATGGGCAGTGACACTGTACCTTTGGCTCCCACCTCTCAACAGTTTATCTCCTCATCCACTTCATGATCATTCAATTGAATGCTTCCATGGGGTCATGTAGCAGGGATACAATGAGAACAAGGCCACCTGGCTAAAGAGATGTCTGCGTCTAAAGCAGCCAGGTTCCAACCCACTACAAATTATTGACCATAAGTATTATTGCTGCTACATTGACCCAGTTTTTGAATCATTTTTATTGTCACATAATTGGTTCTTTATCCTTCCACTGACTAGCACTTGGGATAAAAAGTATCTGTTAAGAGACATAAAAGGAGGAGATGTGGGCTCAGTAATCAGATTCATTTCAGAGAGGTGGGGAGAGTAGGAGAAAGTTGGTCTCACCATCCCTAAGCTTTTGAGCATCTTAAACTCCCTACTAGATTCTGATTTTAAAAAATGGATCCAGCCTAGGTGGTTTGGTTCAGTGGATAGAGCATTGGCCTGGGGACTAAAGGGTCCAGGGCATGTACCTTAGTAGCAAGCTCCAACCCTGCCCAGGACCTGGCTAGGGCTCATGTAGGAGGCAAGCAATTGATGTATTTCTTTTACATCAATGTTTTTCTTTGTCTCTCCCTCTCTCTTCCACTTTCTCTAAAAATTAATGGAAAAATTTCCTCAGGTGAGGATTAACACAACATCAACAAAACAAACAAACAAAAACAGAAAACAAACAAACAAACTATGGATGCCTCATACCAACACACATACACAGAAATGTCCACATGTAATTTCCAGGGGATGAAGAACCTCTTACAGTCATGTTATGAGCCACCCAGCCCAAGCTAAAACCCACTCTACAAAGACTTCTGACCACCCTCACTTTCTTTGCATATAACCATTTCTTGTTAAAAAAAAAAATTAAGTAAAATAATATTGTGTTTTAAAAGAGGAGCTGAAATATACAGACAGAATATTAGAATTTTTAAAAAATCTTTGTATGGTTACAACTAAAGCTAAGACTATTTGCTTTAACACAAAATGATGCAATTTTTATTAACTAAATAAAAACTGAAATAAAAACATGACACTGTGTAATTTATGAGTAGATAATACAATGTCAGTTTTTCCCACAACAAATTAGATAAGGCAAGCTTTCACTTACTAAATTATAACAATATGGAATATAAGAAAAAAAATGTAATAGCTGTGAAGTTAATCACATGAAGAAATTTTATTTCCTTCTTTATTTTTTATAAAATGACATTTTTCTCATTTTAACCAGTCTCAAATGTGAGGGGTTTATCTTGCCTACTGAGGAAATTAATCACTGCACACTCTCAGGTACAGACGTGATCAAAATATGAGCACACAACCATGCCTGCATTCGCTATAAAAATACATCTAGGTATGGAAGACAAGACATTTAAAACACATGCAAATCTTAATGTGTTTGTAAGTATACAGTTAACATAGCTAATAAAATAATTTTTGAGAATCATGTTATTGAAATAGCCTCACACACAGGTTCAGTTGGGTAAATAAACAACAATTTAGAAAAGTACTAATAGCCCTGGCCAGGGTGGTGCAGTTCATTGAGCATCATCCCATGCACCAAAGGGTTGTCAGTTCGATTCCCTGGTCAGAGCACATGCCTGGGTTGCAGGCTTGATCCCCAGTACGAAGCATGCAAGAGTCAGCTGATCTACATTTCCCTCTCTCCTTCTCCCTTCTTCTCTCTTTAAAATCAATTTTTAAAAAACTTAAAAAAGTATTAACAATATTTAAGTACAGAAAACAATTTACTAGGAGGAGGGATGATGACAGCGAACAGTTTTCACTATGGAGCAAAGCAGCAATAATTGAGTTTTGACAAATTTCTCAGGAGGTACTTGGTGGAGAGATCCAAATTTGGTGGTGTCATTCAGTTTCCCTGTAACTCTGTTATTCCAATCAAGGAGGTAACTTTCATATTCCCACAGAGTAAACTGTTTATGTGGAAGGCTGTCAAGGAGAATGGGTGAGGACGCAGAGGCGTTATTGGAAGAATGTCTAGAAACTGAAATCCACTGTGAAGAGGGAGGCAGATGCTATCAGTACCTTGGTTGGAGCTTTGGCCTCCTTGCCTACATGAGTCCCGGTTGCCCTCTCTCTCTGAAGAGCAGGCACAGTCCTGGACACACACACAAGCCTAAAGCTCATCTAGAGTTTCCTGAGACCATAAAAGGTGAAACTAAATTGACTTTGGCCATCACTGTGCTGCTGCGAGAAGGATGATTGTGAAGTTTTTAGTGGAAATTATTTTCTTGGGATTGTTCCCACCAGGCAAGCCAACCTCCATTCTTTCCAGACTTCCTGGGACCCCTGTTATGTGGGGGTCCACATAAGTAGGGTTCAGTGGTGTGCTGGAGCTGGTTTGTACTCACTCCTTCATAAATGCTACTTGTGAAATTTCCAGAAATTCTACAAGCTGCTTGTTTAAAAAGCCATTCAAAATTCAAGTCTGTAACTTACAAGTAAATAAATATAAATAGTAAAGGTAATATTTGAAATGCTTCGCTTCCTAATTATTTTGCTATATTTTTCCATTATCTATGCTCTTAGGCTATTCATGTGCAGCTGCATGGCAAACATAGTGTATGATAGTGTGACACTGCCGAGCTCTCCCCAACTCTGCACAGTGATGTCACGCCTATAGTTTGAAATTAGCCATGGCGGGAGTATTTATACAACAGAATTGGCAAACACTACTGATACAGTGTTCTGTTGGTTATCTAGCCTTGAGGAAGTAATGAAAAAAACAACATTGACAATGCAGATTAAACCTAACCATGTGGTCTCTATGGCTGTAACACTGTGATTAGCACAAAAAGTTAAGACAATATCCTTCCAGTATTTTAAATCTATTATCTCATTGAGCAAAAAGTCCCTCCCAGTTCACTGTTTCATTTTTGCCTTAGGTGTTAATGTAAAAAAAAATACCCTCCAACATTTATATCCACAGCACACTTCTTTGCCACTGATGTTTGCAACTTTGCTGAATCAAATACTAAGCAAGCATCATTCCAGCTCTGCATCTCTCAAATCGTGGCTGAATGGGAACTACAGGTTGACTACAAATGTAAGATATTCAGCTAACCTCAACAAAAACTGCCTGGGAGAATCAAAGCATGTGCTTCATATACTTTATATCAGTATAATTTATGGTAAATGTATATGTATATATGCAGATATAGACATTCACATAGACATTTATTTCCCTGAAGAGCTGGTTCTTAACCTTTTACTAGCACAGCACTGGATATAAATGCAACAGTAAATTGACTTAGCAAAAGATGACCATCCAACTTTCCTAGGGAAGATTTTTTATTATGGAGGGAAACTGGAGGCTAGGAGGGTTCTTTGGTTATTATTAAAGTTCAGTGAGGCTATTTTACATCCCAAAGTTACCTATATTTGGCTGTAACACCAGCTATACTAGCTCCTTCCCCAAATAAGGGAAGTGTCTTCCTCTTATTCTGCGTTTGGATAGGAGAGTCCTGCTAGGGGTGGTAGGTGCATTCGCCTTGATGAGGGAGGAAAGGGTGGGAGGAGTCAACACCCACCAGTCAGCCAGTGGACTGTTGAGGAGGAACTAGTGGACATAATTGAAAAGTACTGCACTGAAAGGTCATCAGAACTGTGATGGATTTCATTCCAAGGACGGAGGAGACCTTCCGTCAACGATTCCCTCAAGTTGTACATTCCAGGAAACTGTGAAAGAACTCACCAAAACAAAAATAAAGCAAAACAAAACTGAGGCATCAAAACAGGCGTTTTCTTTTTTTTTTGTTTGTTTGTTTCCAATTGAAGATATTTATAAACCCTTCTCTCTATTATCACCCTCATGTCCTTTAAGAAAGCTCACCAACTGGCTCCTGGGCTCACTAAGAGGCACCCAGGGAACACGCACTGTCACACTGAGAGGGGAAAGAGGGTGAGCGCTGAGGCCACAGCTGCCCGGCGCTCAGCTCAGCGTCCCCCCTTTACCTGCCGCCTAAGGTACACCAGGTCCTTAGGGTCAAAGGCGCCCGAAGGAGGCAGGAGCTCAGGAAGAAAACGCCCTTAGGAGCAGGGACGCCAAGGGCCTCGAGGGAAGAACATCAGGCACATGCTACCGGTGCCTCCCTAATGTGATTTGCTAGAAGTTCTCCTGCATCTGCGACAGCAGGGGAACGGCAGCAGCTGCAGCCGCTGGGTTTGCTTTAGTGGAGCCGGTGCCATGGGTGGTCGCTCACTGTTCAAGATCCCAGGCCCCGCTCTGCTACTCTATGCTGCCTTTTGCTCGGCTCCCAATGTACATATGCCCGGGGTGGCTCCGAGAGGTGCGCTTTCTCTTTCACCTCCCTCCGTGGAGGCCTCAAGCACATGCGCACGATGTTCACCTTCCAAAAGAAACCCGCTTTCCACTGGGACCTGCAGGCACGTGCCAGGTCCCCACAGTAGCTCCTGGGAACTCGCGCAAACTCGGGAGGGGTCAAAGCGGCAGGATGGCCGATCTCGGCCTAAAACTAGTTTGCTGGTTGTCCTGGAAATTCTCAGAACTCTGGCCCTAGAGAAGACAATGCCAGGCATTTATACTCAAAGGGCAGGGGGGGCGGGTGTGGGGATCAGGCAAAAAGACACGCGAGGGAAACCACCTGGTGGGGCAAACTCTGGCATGAGGTTCGAAGGCAGCTTTTCCTACCTCCCATGCCAGAGCACCACAGTGCCTCCCTATGGCTCTTGGTTCCACATAACATTTTCTATCACAGGAAGACAGCAGGAGAAGCAAGGAATTTGCATCCCTACCACATCTGATAGCCTGGAGAGAGAGCCACCCTTCCCCAAAATGGGCATTTGCGGGGGCAGGGTGGGGGGGGCGGGAGAAGGCACCCTCAGCTCACCTCCCCTAGCATCCGAAGGCCTAAGCCACTTCCCACCTGAGCTTCTGGGGTCACAGGGCTCAGAGGAACGGAGGAACTTCAGCTCCACTAACCAGAACCGGTGCTTTGCCAGGCCCTTGGCAAGTACTACGGCATCACCATTCCCGCACCGTGCAAGCAGCGGCTGGCTTCCTGGTGCGCAAGCAGGGAAGGAGGCCCCTTTGCCAAGCAAATGCACCTAAACATGCATTTCCTGAGCTTCGACCACTCACCCGGCAATGGCCGAGCATCGAATTCCACTGACGGAGCATCAACTCCGCGCCAGGAATCGCATCACAGGGTTTCTAGACAAAAGCAAGATGTGAGCCCTGACCTGATGGAACTTACATCCCAGGGGAGCTCAGACCCTCAGGAAGTAGCTTGCCTGGCTAAATGGGGCAGGGGAGGGAGAGGGGGCAGCATAGGATGCACAGAAGAGACAAGCCATAGAGGAGACCCCAATGAATGTGAATTCCAGCCTGTTCCCGTCCTGTTTGACTGGGTCACTCAGCTGGAGCCCCTCAGACCTGGCTGGTCTCCAAGAGAAAGAGCAGTGGCTGAGGCACCTTCCCTGTTCACAGGTCTGAGCATCCTCTTGGGGAACAGCTTCCTTTCACAGCTGGGAGAAGTACAGGAGCTGAATTATAGATCTAGGTTGAGCACTCGGTAGTTTCAGAACACAGCCTGCCCTTTTAAACTCGCCTTTATTAAAATTCTTCAAGCACCTAGCTAGTGAGAAAGTACAAAATACGGCCCCCTCTGGCTGCAGCAGCCAGAAAGCCAAGAAAAGAAGTCTGTGTGCCATGCCACCCTATTATAATAACAGGTTCACAGGGCACAGGCGGGGTGCTAACTAGCAGTCATAAAAGCACAGGCCTCTAGACTGCTCATCTTCCTATGGGCAATAACATTTCCACGTGTGCAGGTCCCGTGGAAGCCACACCCTGGACAAAGATGGCTGAGGGCTCAGCCAGCACAAGTTGGGATCGTATGCAGCCAGAGCCAGCCACACACGTGTCCTCTCCCAGGAACCCAAAAGCATTCAGGGGGCTGCCCAAGAATGAAAAAGCAGCCAGTCCAGACAGAGGCAGTGCCTCTAACTCAGTAAGGGGCAGCAGGGGCCCTTGCCAACGTCTGGCTGATGGTCTTCAAGTCCCCCTCCCCAAGAAGCATTCTTGTTCATGGGCTCTGCCCGGATTTCACCCAGGGGCTACTTCTGAGAAATGAGATGGCTTTTTCTGCATACAGGGGCCCAAGTGTAGCCAGAAGGAGAGATTCCTCCATCAATAAAATCTTCTTTGATCAAATTCGGTCTTTCTTCTTGGGTGTGCTCTCGGAGCTTGAAAAACAGGCTGGGTGTACTTTCTAACTTTTATCTCCAGTTTGTTCCCTGAGGGTTTCAAGGGTTCTTCAAGGAGAGAGAAGGGAGTCTGCTTGCTTTAACAAGTTGCCCCTTACTAAATTCAGACCCAGAAATTCAGATTTGGAAATTCACTCGCTCAGATATCTAGCTTAGCCAAGTGGCTATGCATTCCAGGTTAACCAACTCATTTATAAATTTGAAATGCCCGTAGAGCACGTGTATGGATAGCTGCCTTTTAAAGAACTTTCTATGTGAACAAAAAAAAGTGTGAGACCAAAGCTCAGCAAATCCCTTTTAGAAATGGCAATACAGGTAAAAGGGCTAAATGAAGGCAAAGAAATGATGCAAGTGAACTATACAACCATCAGTATCACATTCATTTGTTTGTAACATCATAATGTGGGGTATGTATTATGTAATGGTATATACTCCACTCACTGTGAAGTGAAAAATCCAGGGAAAATGATCAGGACTTTGTTTCAAACAACAGTTCCACATGAGAAAAGATACTGTCCAAACATTTTTCCTTCCCTCCAGGGATCTGGGCAAATATAACTGGGATGGGACTGGGTCCTGGTGATCCAGCCAGCCGAGCATGACCTTTCAGAGGACCCCGAGTTTGTCTGTGCTTCCTATCCCACTCCTATGACTACTCAGTGTCTTATTTTGTCCCTGCTGCTTGGGATGATATTAAAAACATTCAGCAATGCAGGAGTGCTTGTCCATCAAAATGGGACCAGATGCCAGGAATCAGCAGCTAGCCCAGCCTTCCCAGTACACACGGGAGAGCCAGCCAAGGCAGGCGCTTCCCAGGCTCTAATGATATTAGGGCGCCCACCTGAATTCCTGAAAGGATAATCCAGGAATCTTCGGTGGTGGTTGTTCTAGCACCTGTGCACAGGCTGATAGGAGAACTATTTCAGACTGAGTGAGGCTTCTCCATGCCCTCACGTTATATGTGGGAATGAAGTCATCATGGTGCCTGACTCACTGGCCAACCATGACCAAGTCCTTCACATCCTGTAGAAAAACCTATTCTCCGCCATGACAGAGATGGCATGGCCCTGCTCTCCCTTAAGGCAAGGCTGAATGGTCAAGTGAGAGAAAATCTGTTTTGAATGCTCCCAAAGAAAAATGCTTTCTAATCCCAAGACCTAATTGCTAATAAATGGTTTCTCCTTTACATAAGGGTTAAGGGATGTTTAATACATACATTCTTTGGTGCTCATTAAGGAGACACTAATTTGTCATGGGTTCATAAGCACAAACACAGCAGAGAATAATTTGCAGCGATGGTGCCGTGATGAGTCTAAAATTCTAATGAGAGAATGCACATTGGCTGAAAACCTGTGTTGTTCTTTTCTTCCCTCCTTTCTTTTGTTAAAGATATTGTAATGTGTTTTCTTCAGAGGGTTTATTAGTGCTGTTTAATATTATCCCTCTCTTTCATGTGAAAACTTTTATTAGAGTCCTAGGCAAAGCTTTAGGCTTTCAATGAAGAGGTTATTAAAAAATAATTAATATCTAAATGGTGTTCACAACACCACATTACAGCTAATCGACAGCATTGTCACAAGGCACAGAGGTGGGGACGATATTAAATTCCAGAAAGCTGGGCCTGATCCATCAGTAATTTCTTTAGTTCCTGTTACAAAATTAACTTCTTTGAAAGGGTAAATGCTGTGGAGCTTCTGGTAGCCTTGTAGTCTGAGCAGATTTCCTTGTGGGGACTCCACTGAGGGAATCAAACCTCAGTGTTTAGTGGTCTCCATAGCTGTTCATCACTGCTCGAATTCCCTATTCCAGGAGAGCCATAAACACAATGCTGCACATCACACTGGGACGCTCAGATTGTCCAGCGAGCCAATCATTAGAACAGAAAGGCTGCCCATGAGCCTCCTCCTTCCTACTGCACTGGAGGGATTCAATGAGGCCAGCCCTGAATAACCAATATGGCCTCAGTCCATTTCCTGCCTGGGAAGTGCTGAACTTCACTTGTTAGCTTCCCAAGACAAAACGGTTAGTTTAATTCATCTACAAAATGGGATCCAATTGAATCATTCTCTTTCATTACTCTGCAATCGGCCAAGCCAGTTAATGACTCTGAGCAGTCTGAACTCCCCAAGTATGATCTTTGGAGGACTATTACCATAGAACTGCTCTGAGAGCGAGAGAGAATGAAAAGGGAAAAAATAATAGGGGAAAATATCGTACTTTAAAGTACTCTGGGAAATGCTTCTCTTAGAGCTTCATGAAAAAATGTTACGGGCTGAGAATTTTTGCAATTTAGAATCATATTTAATTTTGTTAAGTTGAGCATTTTCCAAGGTTATTTACCATAGAACTTTGTATTTTCTCCTCTTTTCAAACCTGTTACCATTCCAGAGAATATACTTTAAAGTAACAGTCTGAGTTCATCCACACCTGTACCCTGCCATCGATTTTGATGTAATTACACAAACATACACTCGGCATTTCTGCTGCATAAGGTCAGAATAAAGGTAACACTCTTTTCAAGGGTAGGTTCTCAAATTGGTGGCACATGTGCCAGTCCTCCAAGCACATTTATACTTTAGCCTCAGAGTCTGCGTGTTAAAGACTGTTAATCCACCTTTCCAGCTGCCCAGCTGGGGTCAAGGATCAACTCTACAGAAGTCAAGATGTTAGGAACAAAGGAGACACATGTAAGTAAGTTGTAGCCCCTAGCCTCAGAGAGGTCATCATGACAGTCAGAGACAACTAATGGTAAGCCATGACACACACAGTCTAAAAAATGGGAGGTCCATTCTGCATGGGGGTGAGGAGAGCAAAGGAAATTTGGTAATAAAGACAGTGGTTCTTGAAGCAAGCTCCCACAGAAGGATTCTGCCGGGTAGAAGGTGTTGAGTCAGCATCATGAGAAGTGTGGAGGCCACAGATGTAAAAGGGATGGCCTTTCTACGTTATTCATCTCCCTCAACATCGCGGAGGAACCGGAAGGTCTTAGCGGCTCTAGATCTTAAGAATTCCATGATGTGGCAGACATATGTCAGCTAGCTCCTTCACACAAGAAACTACTGCACCCACTTCCACATCTTGCGTGAGGCCAATGTAGAATGAACCTGTGTTCCCCTCAGCTTGGCCAACCAGCAGCAGGCTTGCCATGCTAGTCCTTTCCCTGACAGGCAGCAGGCCGCAAGGATATGCTCTGTGCTCTTGCCTTATGAAACAAAAGGGCCCTTAAAAATTGAATATTCATGGATGTCTTACAAGAGAAACCATTTTACATTATCATGAAGAATGACCCATTGGAAAGATCCTCGCAGTGAATTATTTGGGGAGCAAGGGATCCACAAGCACTCTGAGATTTCTGTTTGGATTTTTCTGAACAGAACAGAGCTGCTTTTAGAAGACTGTTGAATTCAGAGAAATGATGAAAAGCAGACACATGAAAACTCCATTGTTCCCAAACCAAAGGGAAAAAAGATGAAAGTAAACTTACAAGCTAAAGATGCCTCCTGATAATAATTTGATGTAAAATTGAAATCCCATCCATAAATCGATTTAGCCAGCTCCATGTCTTCTGGGACCCTTGAATTGCCTACAGGCTCTGTCTACCCTAAATAATGACTGTGTAATTTGCAAGTTGAAGAATAATGAGACAGAGAAACTAACAGATTTTTACATCATCAGGAGGGACATAGCCAAACAGGCACTGGTGTTTGAACACAGCAAAGTAAAAATTGAACCTCCTAAGCAACCTGACAGATTGCCCTCTGGAGAGCAATTCCCAGCATCAGCACCACGATGACACTATGAACTGTCTCCTGTGTCTGCTGCCCATGGCTCTCCATGTCCACAAAGGCAATCAGTGTGATTAAAATAACCGTCAACAAAAAGGTCCAGTAATTAGCCATCTTCTTTGTCAAATATAATCCTGGTCAGCAAGACTGATAGGTCCTTTTGGTCATTAACAGTCTATTTAACAGCCATAAATTTAAAGTCATCACTTTCCTGAGTCCTAGTGTTAAAGAGGTGAGGGGGCAGATTCTACTCAGGCAGAGTCAAGATCTGGAAAGTAAAACCAGAAATGAAAAGCAAGACTTACAAAATAGCATTCCTCAGAGGGGGGTGTGGACCCATACACAGCGAGGGTGTTAATGCCAGGAAGGTTACTCAATCACCTTTTTATTTATTTATTTTTTAATTTTGTTTTATTGCTTAAAGTATTACAACGAGTGTTAGATAGGTCTCCATTTTTTTCCCTTGATCTTTCCCCCTCCTCCCCTACCCGCCCCCCGTTTCTTGTGTCCATTGATTATGCTCATATGCATGCATGCAATTCTTTCAGTTGATCTCTTAACTCCCCCCCCCCCAACCCTCCCCAGCCTTCAGCTGTAGAACGTCAGTGATGAGGTGTGGGGCAGAACAGATTGTGGCTTCACCTCAGAGTCCTATCAGCAAGAAGTCTTGTCTGCCACCATCCTCTATGAGATCCTTTTGGGGAAGGCCACTGTATATGCAGTGATGGTCAGCGCCTTGGTGCTGATGGCCATGCTCAAGAAAAAGGATTCCTGAGACCAGTTCCAGATGCACATCTTCAGACATCTTTAATCCAAACCCTAGGTTCACCTTCACATGCTTCCAGTCTGTATTTCCAATGAGGTATTCTCTCCTCACCCTCTTATCTCCTACCTATATGTGTATCTGTCCCTTCTCTCTGCTTCCCTGCAGACCGAGCTTCTCTCAATCACCTTTTTAAAGGGGAAAAAATCTTAAGCAATGCCCTATGCCATAGCAGGATAACTCAGGTGAGGGCGGGAAAGTCTTAAAGATCAAACTCAGCCAAAATTAAGATTTTGTTAAAAATGAACCCCATCTATCCATCAGTTATAAAGTACCCTCTAACATAGAAAAAGAAAAACTTGATCTTTGGTCATGTTTGGACAGCCTGAAAACACTGATCATTAAAAAGTGTTTCCATTTTTCGTGTAAAAATAGATATACTTAAAAACTAATCTTAAGACCACATTGACAAAGCTGAATCACTCATAGATGCAATTATTAACATACTATATTTTAACCAGTTAACTGCCATGATATTTTGAATTTAGTTAAAAAAGGTCCACCACTTGTGTCTATAGACACTTATGGCGTACAAATGGTTAAAACCTTTATCTATAAAATTCATAATTATGTAGTCAGTTTTGTTGGTTAGTGATATTATTATCTTTACACTATCACATTCTGATTAAACATTTTACTTAACCAAAGCCTATTGCTAGTCCCTTTGTTTTATTGATGTTCACAGGTCATCTACAGAAGAAGAGCTAACTCCTCCACTGCTGAATTTACTGGTAGCACAGAGACCTCAGGCTTCGAGCTGCCAATGGTGACACAAGCTCAGGCTCACTGTACCCACACATGGCCTGATAAAGGGCAAAAGAGCAGAAATAAGGGGAAACACATCTTCCTACAGCCTGCAAGGTGTGGACTGTTGTACAGAACTCTCCCCGACCCAAGAAGAAAACAAAAGATAAACTGAATCAGTCTTGGTAGCTAAACTGGATTTTGTATGCTCTAATCTAAACAAACATCACTGGAATCGATTCTCAAATGTATGTCCCACGGAAATTGGGAATGTCCCTGAAGGTCAAAGGATGTGCCCGTGGAACCACCAATGCCACATCATCACAAGGTTGCTAAATGCCACCTGTGTAGAAAGGGTGTTCTATCAGCCTTGGTAATATTGAAAAGAGAGATAAAACAGTAGATCTGAAAAATACTATTTCCATTGTTTAAATTTCAGAGGAAGCTGAAATGTTACTTATGAGACACTTGAACCATTTTTTTCCTTTCTGTACAAGGTTACTGGGTATTGACTCACGTGTATCTGCAGCAAACTTACATTGTATATTAGAACACTTCACAGACTAGTAATTGAGGAGGAGAATTAAAGTATTCATGGCAGGTAGGTTTCATCTCCAAAGGAATGGAGTAGCCTGTGCTGAGAAGGATGCTGAGGTGGGATCTGGATCCAGTGGGAAAGAATAGCATGATTGATTAATATTGCCTGATGAGCAGCTTCACATAGAGGTTAGGAGCTTGGGTTCTTGAGGACAAACTGATGTTTGAATCCCAGCCCTATAATCTACCATCAGGGCAAAATATTGAAACTTAATTTACCACATACAAATGGTAAACATAACAGCAATGATTCTATAGGATTATGAGCATTAAATAAACATGGTACATTCAGTAACTTTCACAATGTCTAGCACCTAACTTTCATTTAACAAACATTACCATCATCACCAGCAGGACTGGTGCCATTGCTGTAACTGGCATTGAAGATTAGAGTGAATTAGCTTTCACTCAACAAACTGTCTGTGTTCTAGTATCTGCTCCTCAAGTATAGAACTGACAAGTATCACCCTTTGAAATCAAGGGGGCAGTGAGGAGTGAAGTAAGTCTAATCTATGTAGTTCTTCCTGTGACTGAATGTATGCATTTAGTAGAACTAATTCCGGAATGCAGCATGTGGTAATGGTGGTTGTAACATCTTTACACCGTGAAAGATGAAAATGTCTTTCAATGACTCATATTTTCAGGGCACTGCAAAGTGATCAAAATTAGGCATCTTGGCTTAAATAATCAGTTGGCCTTTTCCAGGCTTCCCAGACTGATCATGATACCCAACCCCAAGGGATGTGCTTCTTCCATATCGAAGTCAAACAGTAGAGCAGAAAGAGAAGATGGAGCCAAACATGATTGTGCTTATTCGGGTACCAACACTTAGATGCCTTCAATAATTCTCTCTCTTCCTCCCATATCCCCTTCTTCCCTACATCAGTCAGTGGGGCCACATCTAGAACCCAACAGTAATTGTCAACTGGCCACCAGAATATTTCGAGAATCACTCATTTCTCTCATTGTCACTGCTACCAGGCATGCCCACGCCATCACCATCCGCTTCCGTAACAGATCACCTGCTTTTGTTTTGACCTCTAACTCCCATCTTACACAGTAATAACCTGTGAAGGGCACCAATCAGAGGTCAGCACTCCTATGTTCAAGCCTCCTAAGCGCTGACTGGGGCTTGAAATGCCTTATTAGGTCTGGCACCTTCCTACCTCTCCACATTCCCAGCGAGTGGCTATCTTCCTACTTAGTCAATGTGTCAAGTTCCTTCTCCCCTTGGAGCCTCTGCAAGGCCCAGGATGCTCTTCCTCCAGATCCTTGCATATTGGCACCTGCCCATCATCCAGGGATCAGTTTAAAGCCAACACACCAGAAAGAAAAGTCTGACTGTGCTCCTCCTCATCTGCAGGCAATGAGACGTAAGGAGAAAGGGCAATTCTTTATCCTTCGATCTGAGAGCTGCTTCTTCACCTGTCCACAGACACTTGCATGTTGGTCACTCCTCCCCTACCAGAGGTCAGCTTGGGACAGAAGGGAGTCTGCCCTCTTCTCTGCTGACATCTCAACATGGTGCCTGGCACAGCATAAGGGACCAATATATATTTGCTGAATGAATGGGTTTTTGAAGGATGAGTGGATGGATATGTAAAGAAACCACTAAAAGGAAAAGACATTATCTGAAAGGACGTTATGTGTGAACTGACACCTGCAAAAGGCTTCCGAGAATTTCCAAATTAAACCCAAACCTCATCCTTTAAGTGAGAGCAATCCAATGTAAGACTAATGGTCAGAAGAATCAAAAAAAATTGGTGAAGATTCATTACTTACCAAGTATAGCTCAGAAATGAAATTAACAGTTTATTAGTATAAATCTCCCTCCTTATCGTCAGGACCACTAAATTAAAATTTATCCTATATTTTTACATTTCTTACAAGCAAAGAGATAATGAAATGGCAAAATGAAAGTACAATGAAATAACTTTAATAATGCTCAATATATAACCATGGCCATGATTTTGTAAGTTTCCAAATATGGTTCTGCAATTTCGACTGGCATAGCATGAAAAAAAAATTGTTTTCCTTTTAATCCTGTTACTATGAAAAATTATTAAAATGTTTAATATTCAAGGCAGTGTTGGAGGCAAGAGTGTGTGTGTGTGCCATCCCTTGTGGAAACCTGGAACATAATGCAGTGTTGCTTTTTTAGGACCATGTCAGCAATAAAGAGAAACCAGAAACATGTTTGCAGTGGTTGGAGAGAGAGAGAGAGAGAGAGAGAGAGAGAGAGAGAGAGAGAGAGAGAGAGAGAGAGAGAGAGAGGGAGAGAGAGAGAGAGTGTGTGTGTGTGTGTGTGTGTGATGTACTGAATAAGGCGGAATCAAGGCTGAGATGAATGGTGCCACACACACCTCCTCTTGCTCAGCACTCCAGCTAGGCTACAGAGATGTCAGTCCTGAGCTTGTTAGCCTAGGGTCTGTGTCTTCACTGACCCATAGCTCAATGCAGTCCAGCGGGCTTTCTGCAGTGACAAGTGATCTAACTGGGCATTGTCTAATGTGGCGGCTCCTAACCACACTAGTCACTGAGCACCTAAAACGTGGCTTGTACAACTGAAAAATGGGTGCTTAACATCAGTTTTGGTCAGCATAAATGTACACAGGCACACGTGCAGGTAGCCCCACACTCACAGCACAGGCCTCCCTGGAAGTCTTCCTCCCGCCCTCATCCTTCAAGTCTCAACTTAAATGCCCCCTCCTCCAGAATGTTCTTCCTGGTTATGTTTCAGTTTCTTCTGTGAAAGGACATGCGACTTTAAAAATACCCGTCTATCACCTGGCCAGCATCATTCAGTGGTTGAGCATGGACCAATGATTCCAGGTCAGGGCACATGCCCTGGTTGCAGGCTCAATCCCCAGCAGGGGGTGTGAAGGAGGCAGCCGATCCATGATGCTCTCTCATCATTGATATTTCTACCTCCCTCTCCCTCTCTGAAATCAATAAAATATGTCCATTTATCATCCTTGATTATAATTACTTTATGCCATGCTGGTCCTTCCGCTAGGTGAGACTCTCTGGAGGGCAGGGCAGGTCTGGCTCATCTCTAAATCCTTAGCTGAGTGTTTGGCACATGAGAATTACTTGACAAATATTTGCTGGATACTCAAGTGAGACAGCAAAACCATCTATAGATGTGAACAAATACAATCACTGCTTCCAGGAAAGCTGCTCCCCAGGGAAGGCTCTGGTGCCTTCAGACGAGAAGTTGCAAATCAGATATGACCTTCACACTTGGTAGTATTTTGCTATGTGAATTTTTCTAATAAAACTTGTTTTCCAGTGCTAGAAACCAAGATTTCCCAGAATGATTATTCAATCTGCAATTTTAGCCCCACATTCCTGCATGGCAACAAGGAAACAGAATGACACAGGCAGCTGTATCCTTTCGATGATAAACTCTATGGACTGTTTTCTCACTCCTGGCCAGATCTCACCACCTGTGGTCTGTGTCTTTCTTCTGTGGGCGTGGGAACTCTTTAACTCCAGACACTGACTGAAGAGCCACACAGCCCGGGTTCAGACACTGAGCTCTGAATTGCACAAGTAAAATAATAAGAGAAACCATAGCAACAACAATAATGGCTGCTAACATTTCCTGAGCATCAAAAGGCAACTAGTACACATTGTCAGGTGAAATTCTCCAAACTACCCATGACCTAGGAAACCTTCTTGGCCTCATTTTCTCAATGAGGAGATGGAGGCTCCAAGGGGTGACTCTGGGAATCAGCAGAAAGTTCAGTCCCAGGTCTGACGGTAGCCGGGTCCTTGCCGCCAGCTCTCCATTCCAGTCGTATCCCTTCTCGCCCCTCCACGTTTTCCCTTGCCTGAGTGTGATTCAAAGGGACCCTGGGCAATTGACATAACCTTTCAGGCTTTGATCCTCTACTAGCAATCACTTCCGAAATAAGAACTGACATTACCCCCAGAGGCACATGTGGGCACATGAGATGATATAGGGGACACACTGAACTTCTCAGGCATTTTCACAAATGGAAAATGATCCTATCTGAGCAGACAGATAATGGCTGGGTGGTGGGGGGGAGAAAAAGGGGCAGAAAGGCAGGACACACCTGCAGTCTAAGGCAGGAGAGGTTGTAACCATTTAAAGAAAACAATGGCATTGCAGCTTCTGCTAGCACCAGCCCCAAGGCACCTCACCTAGGGAGAGAATGACTCAGCAGAACCAATAAAAAGGAGGCTCCCCAAAGGATGCCTGTGGCTTCATGCCAGTCAGGTGGCCTTGTGGCAGTTAGGTGGCATTAGAAGGAAGAAAGTCAACTGCAGGGAGAGACTCAGCTGCTGTGGAAGCAGCACTGTGCCTGGCCAGGATCCAGCAAAGATCAGGTGGTAAATATCTTGTAAGCTGCATGAAAACCAATGAGTGTGTGTGTGTGTGTGTGTGTGTGTGTGTGTGTGTGTTCCAATAAAACTGTTTCTAAAACCAGGCTATAGACCCACAGGTCCTAGTTGCCCCTGAACAAGGCATCGTGCGGATGGGCAGAGGCTCAGTGGGGGCAGGGCCCCTGATCTTCTCCACCATCCAGCACAGTATCAGCTAAGAGGGTCCATGGCCTGGTTTCATCTCTCTGGGCCCAGCGGTGACAGTGACTTACGCAGCAGGCTCTCAGTGGCTCCAGGCCCAGACTAGCCCCAAGGACAGCGAGTCTAGGCTTTGTCCAGTGAATACTTCCTCCCAGCAACTGTCTGCTGGAGAGCAGAATGGGTTAGGCCACAGGCCTTTCAACCTCAGGATGTATTAGCTCCTCGACTAAATAAAAATCAACAAATGACAGGCCTGCAGGGCCTCAGAAGCAACCCAACAAGAATGCTTAGATTTATACGTTTAGATAAAACTCTACGCCCCGTCCTCCCCGAACGCTTTGACTCCCCCAGGTGCCACCCCGGTACCACCTGCACAAAGCCACCTACCTGTGCTTGAACTGCCTGCTCCTTATACACCAGGTAGACACCAAGAGCTGAGGCAGCTTCTGCCTGAGGCCAATGTGTGGACGCCTGTGTAGTCCTTCTTCAATGTGATCGTCTCAAGGCCTCTTGCTTTCCTCCCAGTGTGTAACCACCATGATTCCAAGAGACAGAATTTAGTTCCTGTTTTGTCTGTTCCTCTACCCTACACCCACCTAACTGTCCTTATGCTTTCAGTTTTGGCCTCCTTTCACCCTGCTTTTATCCAGAACAGTAGGTCTGCTCACTTCCACACCATCTTTTGAGTTTTGTTATACTCATATTTTATTGTCTTTCTTACTCTTCAGTGTTTTACTTTTCCAGTAAAATGAGGAAGAATATGAGAGCGGACACAGTGTAGGGAAACGTCATGGGCCAGAGTTTCAGCCCCCATCTGCCCTTGTGAGCAAATGAGCCAACACCTTTGACCTTCAATTATTTCCCTTACAAAATAGCAATCATTGTGCCAATCTCAGAGGGCTGATACATGGATTAAATGAGTTAAGTGAGGCAAATTTGTCTTACAACTCAATAATAAGAAGATATATAATCCAAATAAAAATGGGCAGAGAATCTGAATACACATTTCCAAATGGCCAACAAGCATTTGCAAAGATGCTCATTATCACTAGACATCCTGGATGCTTGTCCAATCAAACCACAATGAGACGCCACTTTACCCCTAGTAGAATAACTATAATCAAGAAGTTAGAACATAAGCATCGGTGAGGATGGAGAAAAACTGGAACCTTCGCACACTTCTTAGAGAAATGTAAATTGATGTAGCTGTTTTGGAAACCAGTCTGACAGCATCTCGAAAAGGTAAACAGAGTCACTATATGATCCATCAGTTCTACCGCTAAGTATATACCCAGGAGAAATAAAAAAAAATATGTCCACACAGATACCTGCACATCAACAGTGGCATCATTCATAAGTGTCATTCATACAAAAGTAAAAACAGGCCAAGTGGCCATCAACTAATGGCTGGATACACAACATGTGCTATAGATATACAAGAAATTATGAGTTGATAACAACAGAAAAGTAAGTGCTGACGCATGCTACATGCTGTGTAAACCTTGAAAACATGAGGCTCTGTGAAATAGGCAGTCGGAAAGGACCACATAACGAAAAATGCCATTTATGTGAAATGTCCACAATAGGCAACTCACAAAGACAGACAATGGATTGGTAGTTGCCGGGGCCGGGGGAAGAAAGGAACGAGGGCCTGCTTCGGGCCTGAGATTGCTCTTGGTGGTGATAACTTGCTCTGGAATCAAATACTTGTGATAGTTGTACACTCTGTGAATACACTTACAACTACCGAACTGTGCATTTTAAAATAGTTAACTATGAACTATCTGGCATTTTAATTATATCTGAATAAAGCTGTTTTTTCTTCTTCTTTAATACAGAAGGTTCCTACTCCATTACTTTATTTACCCTAGTAGGAATTAAAATGGTCACTGTTATTATTATTAACCTTCCTGAGTATCATTTCCTCCATTTTTAAAATGCAGAAGAGAACCCTGTAGCCTTTCAACTCTGTTATTCTGAGAGTCTCAGTGCATACACATGTGTGTGATAAGGTCTAGAAAAGAAAGACTGTGCTGGACTTGAGGTGTCAGGAAATCAGAAGTTCAGGCAGGACAAGGATGGAGGCAAGGTCTTTAAGAATCACTGTAAGTAGCAATTTGAAAGAACAAATGTGGGGATGATTTACTTCCCTATTTGTCTCATAGAAGGACAGTTTGATTAAGCAAAGGGTTCATGAATGCAAGGGACAAGTTGGATGAAACGGTAAAATTGGATTTGAAAGCGTCTTGAAAACATAGGCTAAGATGTTCAGACTTAACCCAGCATTGGAATGTCAGGTTAAGGAAAACTAACCTGCCAGCATATGTGGTATAAAAGAGATGGCTAGAGTCAACGTCCAGGGAGGACAAAGGGCCCCAGCAATCTGTGGCTTCACTTTCCATGGTCTCAGTTACCCTTGATTAACCATGGTCTGAAAATATTAAATGGAAAATTCCAAAGAGAGAGAGAGACCATATTCACATGATTTTTATGATAGTATATTGTTATAATTGCTCTTATTAATAATTATTGTTAATCTCTTACTACATCTAGTTTATAAATTAAATTTTATCATAGGTATGCATGTGCAGGAAAAGCATGTAGTACATATAGGATTCAGTACTATCCATACTTTCAGCCTGCACTGAAGGTCTTGGAACCTTCCCCTGTGCCACTTGGTGAGGGCCTGAAGAAAGAGGATAAGAATCAGAACAGAAGAAAAACTATACAAAACAGTGGCTGCTTCATCATCATAAAGGAGACAAATGAAGAAGGAATAATCTCCTTCCTTCCTTCCTCAACACCTAACACAATTAACAAATGACACCCTCAAAATAATGGTAGAAACCAGGAAAATTTTACTAATAACCTCAAACTAGGGAAATAAGTACATAGGTATGCCATAAGATTCAAATGAAGCACTTAGTAAGAAAAAGAAAGGTAGAAAGGATTGGAGAGAGGGAGAGAAGAAAAAGAAACAAATAAAAGATGATTTTGTTATGATTCTTTTATCAAAATCTCCCACCCCAATTTTCAGAAGAAATTTGGGGAAGGAATATAAGTTGAGAAATTACAAGAATTCTAATTTTATCCACAGTCAGGGGAGAAGTAACAACATGGTTTAGCAGCCTTGGGAAGCCTCACAAAACCCCTGAGAACAGATTCCCAAGACTCCTGCCCAGAGGTGTTTGTCAGGGAAAATGGTAGACCTTGGTGAATGGAGGCAAACAGAGGATGAAACTAAAAAATGAGCTGGAGATGAACCATGTTTCTGGGACCAGATTGTTCAGAAAGGGAGTGCCAACAGAGGATGGGTGGGAGAGGGGGGCATAGTATAGGAGAAATAAATGCATTCCATTTTTCAGTTGCATGACGTTTGAGCAACTAATCTCTTGAATTTGGATGTCTGGATCAGCCTAGCCTAGAGCCTTCCAAGTGGTTAACCTTTGGGGGATGTGTGTGTGATGAATGAGGCGACTGTATATAAAATGTTAATTAAAGATTTAAAAAGTGATGGCACCTTAAACTCAGATAGTTTTTTAAAAATCACTTTTTTTCAGGGGTGGTGACAGTCATGTCTCAATTGCCTGCATGATTTCCCTTCCCTATTATTTTCATATCCAACTAATTATTATTCTCTTAATATTTCCATCCATAAAACAAAACTCCAAAGGAATTAGAATTAATCTAATTCTAGAATTAATCTTTGAAAAGGAAAGACCATTGTCACTTTGAAAATTGTAAGTATCATTTAATATATTTAATTTGATTTTAAGTTTGTGCCAACATTTAGTTGAAATAGTAGGGAGCTCGCATTCCATCTGGTGTGTTTTCATTTTATCTCCTCTTGTCATTTAATTTAAAAAGTCAGTTGGCATGTCCATATCCTTTTTCCTAGGCTAATGTGGCCTCTGGGTAGAAATCAAAGGGTGGTTGGGAGTCCTCAGGACACGTGGCTCTTTCTCATTTGAACTAGTGACACGGAATCACAAGTATCAGAGCTCAACCTGTGCTTAGAGGTGACTGAGATGAGATGAATGCAGCTCAGTTTGAGGACAGAGAAACTGAGCCCCTGACAAAGGGAACTGACCGAAGTCTCATTAGCAATAGAGCCAGGAGGAGAGCCTCTGCAGGAGGAAAGGAAGGTGGTCACTTCCTTCTCTGAACCTCACTGCCCTTTGTCAGAGCACACTGTTCACAGTACTTAGTGGTTCCCACTGTTGCCATAGTTATTGCCGCTCAGTTCTCATCCACATGAGGCAGGTTAAGGTTTCAAAGTAATCAATGATGTGTCACTTCCCTTGTGACCCTCTCCTGACTAAAAGGAAGGGTATTTACTGTTCGATAGTAGTTTCCTGTCCTCACCAGCTTAGTTTCTAAGTGCAAAAGGCCCTGGGCCTAGTGTGAGGCAGAAATAATTCATCAGGGATAAGAAGGCTCAGTAGCTATACCTGCCATCCCCAGACTTTAAAAAAAGAGTTTCAAACTGGAGAAGGGAAAGAAAAAGAGATAAATGTGTGTGTGTGTGTGTGTGTGTGTGTGTGTGTGTGTGTGTGTGTGTGAGGGAGGGAGAGAGGGAGGGGGGAGAGAGAAAGGGAGAGAGGGAGGGAAGAGAGAGAGAGAGAGAGAGAGAGAGAGAGAGAGAGAGAGAGAGAGAGAGAGAGAGAGAAAAGTGCTCTGGGACATGTGCTCTACCCCTGCCCTTCCCCCAAACCCTGGCTGAATCCTGAGACTTAGAGATACATTAGCTTCATATTTTCATCTGTAACAAAATTCCACAAGTTCAATGGCTTCCAACAAACTTATTTGCTATCTTAAAGTTCTGCAAGTCAGAAGTCCAAAATGTGTCCACACCTGCTAAAAGCAAGGTGTTGGCAGGTCTACATTCCTTCAGAAGGTTCTAGGGGAGGGTCTGTATCTTATCTTTTCCAGCTTCTGGAAGCTACCTGCATTCCTTGGCTCATGGCCCCTTCCATCTTCAAGGCCAGCATGACCCGTGGAGCCTCTCTCATGCTGTATCACTCTGACACTGGCTCTCCTGTCTCCCTCTTCCACATTCAGGGAATCTTTTGATTATACTGTGTTGACTATAATCCAGGGCAATCTCCCTACTTAAACTTAGCTGATTAGCAAATTTAAACCTATCTGCTGCCTTGGTTCTTCTTTGTTGTGTAATATTTACAGGTTCTAAAGATTAGGATGTGGATGCCCTTAGGAGGCAAGTGTTCTGCCTTCCACAGTGACCTGCTGGACTCCTTCCCTTTGGATTAGGGAATCCAAGATTAGAGTGTTTGTCCTCTGCTTTCCCCACCTAGTGCTCTGCTAGCACACATTTCTGCAAAGGCAGTGATGAAGGGTTATAGCGATGATATGTCTTCCAGAGTCCTGTGTCTCCTGCATGCTCAGAAGTGTGGAAGAAAGAACAGAAGGACTTCCCTCTGCCCATAAGAACACTGAAAAGCTGGCAGAGTAAGTGCCCTTACTCTGGGGTGCTTAGCCTAAGTGACCAAAGGCTATGGACACTTCAGGGACAGAGGTGATCACCATCTCCCAAAGGATTATTTACCTCCCTCAGTACGGGTATCAGCATGGACCAGGGGTATACCCAAGGACCACGTAAGGCAGATGACCTGGACCCCAGATGCCCAAGAAACAACATTCAAGGATGACATCATCCCTGCCCATCCCAGGCGACACACTGCTGGGAGCAGAATGTTCACCAGAGAGGTTGTAACACAGAATGGGGTTGAATTACATGCTTGAACTGACTGAGACAGCACTGAACTCGCCGACAAAACCTAGCCTTGGGCTGATGATTGATTTGCTGTCACAGTCAAGACATTAAATTGAACTTCAGGAGTAAAAAGTATTTCATCTTTTTATAGTTAAGTTGGTGATTGTGAAACTAGTAAGTGCTATACAGGCTACTCAGATGAACCTCAGACCTCAGAAGAAATGCCTTGGCAAAACCTGAGAAGAAACCTGAGACAAGAAAACTGAGTGGGGAACACTAGACTGCAGAGTATCATGTCAGTATTGATAACTATTTTTAATAATTTTTATCCTCACCTGAGGATAATGTTTTTATTTATTTGAGAGAGAGAGAGAGAGAGAGAGAGAGAGAGAGAGAGAGAGAGAGAGAGAGAGAAACATCAATCGGTTGCCTCCCATATGTGCCCCCCACTGGGAATCAAACCCACAACGACAAACCTTTTGGTGTACAGGATATGCTCCAATCAACTGAGCCACCTGGACAAGGCAGTATTAATGCCATTTTAATGTATCCTTCTTGCTACCTCTAAGGGTAGGAACTTAGGGAAAATGTTATCCTGAAGAGTACTATTTCCTAACAAAGCAGAGAGTAGAAACTCCAAAAGGCTATTCATCTGGGTATTTCAACTTAAGTGATAGGTCACTACGACCATTTCCCATGAGGTATTTACCAAAACTAAAGTCAATTTTTTTTCACTACATTTACCACCAACTACCAGTAAATATTGGTTTCCAAATACCAGTAAATACTGGTCTCTACTAATGAGTGAAAAAGAACATAGAATGTCTGCTTTTAAAAATTGACCTCTAGTGTTTTCTTCAAATTTCAGAATTATTGAATATTCGTTGTATACATTTTGGAAAATTTCAAAGAATATGAAGAAAGAAACAGGCATGATATATAAGTTCATTATCCAGCCACAATCCCTTTTCATTACCAGGTACATATACACCCATGCTGTTCTCTGTTTATATGCCACTCTTCATTCAATATCATACCCCAATACATCATGTCATTAAAATTATTTTAAAACATATATATATATATATACACACACACACACACACACATACACACACACACACATACATACATACCCCTCTATTTGGAATTTAAATTATTTCCCAGGTGTATATTTTTAAAGTTAAATAGATGTTATACACATTTTATAGACCAACATCTGAGGTCATCAGACATAAGAGCATGTTTGAGCCTTGAAAAGGATAAAATAGAAGTATATTTTATTTTCTTGGCAGGATATTGACACAACTCCCAAATAAGAAGGTACAAAAGGATTGTTCTGTGTTGGATTGGTCTATTTTAGAGTGTGAAGATGGGGGCTTTCAGAGACTATTTTTCAAACTGATTTCAGGCAGATTCCAGAAATGTGTGGTGCAGGGTCCAGAGCCAGCCTTTGCAACTTGGTTCTGACGTTACCAGCCAAGCCCCACTGATCTCTAGACTAAGGCTTGATTTTCCAACTGTAAAATCCCATTCATTTCCCACCAGGCTTTGCTAGTTTTAAAAAAAGTCACCTCAGGAAGGTCAACAATGTAAAATGCTGTTGTTACGAATAAGGGGCAGTTTCTTCCTTGGGAGGTGGTTTTGACAGGAAGGAAGGCTGGTGGGGATTTAGTGTCAGCTAAACAAACCTATCTGAAGAAGCCAGTCCATTTGGATAGTGTGATGGATTGGGTGAGAGGAGGCAGAATGGACAAAGGTGAGTAAGACACCTCTGGGAGTTCAGAGCGGCAGCAAAGTGAATAAGAACCCAGACACTGGACTCAGAAGGCCTGTGTATGAACCCCAGGTCCACTCTTTCCTCTCTCTGTGACCGCAGAAAAGTTACTTTGTCTTTCTGGGCCTTCATTCTCTATTGGAGGTAAACCTCACTCACCATTCCATTTTGCATTTCACTGGATACCCTCACTCATCAGCATGTTAATGTCATAATCACATCCCTTTTCTCCTCCTTTTGACAGTGTGACCAAAGGATGAAATTCTGTTCCTCACCTCTCTCAGGAAGTCTCATTCAGCCTTATCCCAGGTCACCAACAGGTGACATCCCTTCACGTTCCTCATGCTCTTGATTTTGGGATGAGACCAAAAAGAAGAAACTATCCCGGTGTCTCTGGGAAGGAAGGTGAGTGGTAGACACATCATGTGGATGGAAAATGGCTTAACAAACAAGTCAGACTGGTCGTCAGAAAAAAAATTGCAGCCTCAGCCGTCACATCAACTGACATGGTCATACATGAATTTGACCCAAATGCCCAAATTCCTCTTCAGTAACTCTGAAGAATTTTCTAAGGAGAAACAAACTTATTTTAAAAGAAAAAGAAGATGCTGGGATGAGACTTGATTTCTGTGCAAAGGGAATATTCTATGAGTTCCTCAGTTACTGCGAATGTAAGAGGATTTCCAACAGGTACTGGAGCAGCCCTCCAAGATACTTATGGTCCACTGAGAGTTGTAAACAGAACTGTTTCTTTTTGAAGACAAAGAAAGACAGCTATTTCCTTTAATATTTTAGTGTGTTATCATGATATGAATACAATATGAGGCATGCCAAGTATTTAAGAGGTTCAGTGTGCAAAATCAGCTCAGAAAGGAGGACCTAGGGAATTGTAGAGCTTGGCTGGGGTGTGTGGATGACTTACTTGAGCTTAAAAGAAAAAAAGAAAAAAACTATAAAAAGGAGTTATAATAAAGTACCTACACTAGCTGGGACTAATGAGTTGTACCCTTAAAGCAGAAAAAAAAAAATCTATCTTTGGAACATGCCGATTTCCTACACTCCAAGTCTTACATATTTAATAGTAAGTGTGTGTCTAGAACCTGTAGGGACTGGTGGAAATATAGGATGTGATATGATATATGTGTGTGAGAGAGAGATCTGGAAACTATTTGAGATGCAGCACTGGAAGTCACCATCTCTAAGAAAATCACTTATTCACTATCTTAAGATTTTCCATAAAAATGAAGGAAAATATTTTCCTCTGACCAAGGGCTTTGGAGTTAACTAGACTGTGGTATAAACAAGCTTTGTCATGAGCTGGTCACAAGGTCTTAAGACAGATACCTTCTGTGGGTTTTAGCTTCAATTAAATGGTATAATGATATCTACCTTGCAAGGTTTATGAAGATTAAAGTAACATATATAGCACTTGCATAGAGTCCAGCTCATTGTGGGCTCTCATTAAATGACAATAGTAATTTTAGTCTGTTACTATTTTTCATTAGCACTCTCCCTAGGAACAAATATTAAGAACTAGAAATGCTTATTACCGTTAATTTATTGTTTATTACTATTAACCCAATGCTTTTAGATTTGTTTCCTACCTATTTCAAATATGGGAAACATGAAATACATTGAGACATAGTAGCAAGTTCAACCTTAAAGAACTTATAATAAATAACTTACTTGATATGTAGAATTTAGATCTATACAGGTATAAGATCCTTTTCTCTCAGCTCCTTTCTCTAAATCTGGGGGGCATAAAAAGTCTCCAAAAAGAGCTGCTTGCCAGCAAGGTAAAGCAATTTGAAAGCATTGGAAGAAAATCATAAGCCAGAATCTCTTATATCCAAGAGAGATTTCTGCATTGTGTTTGAATGTTTAGTGTAGGCTGCATACTTATGGCAGCTTAAAAGTTTATCATCCTCACAATTTATTGAACTGCTATGTCTCTGAAGGCTGTTGGCCTGCTGGCATGCATCATGATGGTCACAGGTAATGGCATTGAGCTTCTCTGATCTCCTCTTAAAGCATTTCGTGGTTTTGGAAAACCTCCTGGTCTCCAGAGAAGGTAGCCTCTAGCCAGTCACCTACTCCAGCGTCTAACTCCTCACTCACTCCCACTAACTCCTTAGAATGCTCTCAGACATACCCTCAAGATAATAAGATTAATACTTATATAAACCATTAAAGCTAACATTAACTAAGCATTAACTCTCCACCAGGCATTGTTCTAAGTCTTTATATGTAATCAGAGGCCTGGTGCACAATTTGTGTACCAGTGGGGTCCCTTGGCCTTGCCTGCAGGATTGGGTCAAAACCGGCTTTCCAACATCACCCAGATTGTGAGAGGGCACAGGCCAGGCCAAGGGACCCCAATGGTGCATGATCAGGGCCAGGGAGAGACACGGGAGGTTGGCCAGCTGGGAAGGGACTGCAGGAGGGCACCAGGGTGTGTCTGGTCCATCTCACTCAGTCCTGATAGGCCAGACCCCAGCAGCAAGTAACCTACCAGTAGGAGAATCTTCCCTCTGGTGGTCAGTGCACATCATAAACAATTGAGCAGCCTTAGCATATCATTAGCATATTACACTTTGATTGGTTAAACAGCTGACTGGCCAACTGGACACTTACCATATTAGGCCTTTATTATATTGGATAACTCACTTAAATCTCACAATAGCCCCATCTGAATCCCCATTTTACAGATGAAAAAATTGAGGTATATAGAAGTTCAGCAACTTGTTGAAGAACATAGAGATGGGACTGATACCCATCAATCTAGATCCAGATCCCCAAGCTTAAGTTCTACATGATATTGTCTCCAAAAGACATTTAATGGCTTTCTTTACAAAATTGGAGTAAGACAGTTCAGCCACCTAAATAAAGCTTGCTTGGGCCACTCAGAGAGCAACTGTCTACAGAAATAGTGATCAAAACTGTGGCTTGTCGGTCTTCCAAAATTCATGGGTTGTTTGTGAGCTTCCCTGGTGAAAAAAGTAACCAAAAGACAAAAAATAAAAGTTATCTCCATGTAGAAGGATCCATTCTTGAAGTCATTTCATTTTTAAAACTTCAGCAGTCTTTGATCAGAGATGATAAAACTCATTCAATTGTTGGATGACATATCTCCTGTGTTATACTATAGTTTTGAAAACCAGGAGAAAATTTAGTATCCTCTGGATTTGGAGGTCCAGGGTGAAAAAAACCATTAGAGGCTTTGTGTCAAATTACACATTATGAAAACGGATGGAGCTGTTGGATATAATAACTCTAGAATTTCACTGTCCAATTTGTTAGCCACTAGCAACATGTAGCTAATCTCAGTCAAGATGTACTGAAAATGTAAAACCCATATGAGGTTTCAAGGACATATAAAAAGAGGATGTAAATAAGTCCTTGAAAATGTTTTATGTTAGTCACATGTTAAAATGGTGATATTCTGCTTATGCTGGGTTAAAATTACATCAGTAAAATTAACCTATTTCTTTTTACTTGCTTACATGTAGCCACTAAAACTTTTAATTATATAAGTGACTCAAATTATATTTCTATTGAGCAGTGCTGCTCTAGAATACAATGTGCAAAGTACAGAGTGGGGTAACATAGGTAATAGGTATCACCTGAGGGTGCAAAAAGTACAACCACATTTTGGTGACTCAAGATGGGATACCAAGCACCCAGCTATATGCACCTTATCTGAAACAGGCAACTCAGAGGCCTTGTTCTCTGCTGGTTTCTGATAATGAGCCCTGCTCCAAGCTAAGAGGTAGTGGGATTTATTTATAAAGGTTATTTAAAATAAATGTATCACTCCTTTGTCTAATGAATGTCTAATAATTAAAAAGCAAAAACATTTTCAAATGCTTTGGGGCCTTAGAAGTAATCATTTTTGTTTTCCTTTCCCCTCTAATTCTTGCTTATTTTGTTTTCCATCTTTAAAAAAAGATCAAGTCCAATATTAGGGGGCTTTTCTACCCTATCTAATAAAAGAATAATATGTGAATTAGGCATCACTCCATCACAAAGACGGCCGCCCCCATAGCCACAAAAGGGCCGCCCCCATAGCCACAAGATGGCAGCACCCATAGCCACATCCTATCTAATAAAAGTGTAAAATGCAAATTAGGTGTCACAATGTCACAAATATTGCTGCCCCCATGGCCACAAGTTGCCGGTGCCCATAACCACAAGATGGCCACCCATATAGCCACAAGACGGCGGCACCCAGGTAGGCTCAGCCACACCACTGAAGTGGTCAGGCCTGTTAGCCAGGCCGGTGGCAGGAAAGACAGGGGGCCTGAGGGGTGTAACAGGCGATCAGAGGACGCTGGAGTTCCTGGCCCAGGCCAGAGGCCTTCACCAGAGGCCTCAGGCATGGGCAAGGGCGGAGCCAGTGATCAGAGGGGGCAGGAGCAGAGCTGGTGATCAGAGGGCTATGAGGGTGCCCTACCCAGGCATAAGGCCTGAGCCAGAGGCCTCAGGCCTGGACAGGGGCAAGGCTGGAGATCACAGGGGCCTGGGCTCTGCGGAGCCAGTGATTGGAGGGGCAGGGGCAGAGCCTACAATCACATGGGTCTGGACACCGGTGAAGCCAGCAAAGCAGGGGCTTGGGGTCCCCTGCCCAGGCCTGTAGCCTTGACCAGAGGCTGCCAGTGGGGCAAGAGCAGAGCCAGCAATTGCAGGGAGCAGGATCAGAGCCAGTGATCGAAGAGGCCTGGGCTCTGTGAAGCTGGTGATCAGACAGGCTTGGGGATCTTCTGCCAAGGTCTGTAGCATTAGCCAGAGGTTACAGGCCTGGACAGGGGTGGAGCTGGTGATTGGAATGAACTACAGAGGAAATACGTTTTCTTACTGCTCATTGGCTAAGCTCCCTGTATGCCACTGGTAATATTCTTAGTAACTTGGGTAATAAGAATCCAAAAAGGTGATCTACGGTTTTTCCACCACACTTCTGGAGAAAAAAATGAAGGTCCACTGCTGGAGGGCTAAGAAATGTCATATCCTGCTCTAGCCAGTTTGGCTCAGTGCATAATGCCTCAGCCTGCTGACTGCCAGGTCTGGGTTCAATTCTGACCAAGGGCATGTACCTAGGTTGCAGGCTCCTCCCTGGCCAGGGCCCAGGTCAGGGCATATGCAGGAGGCAACCAATCAAAGTGTTCCTCTCACTTTGATGTTACACTCTGTTTGACCCTTCTCTTCCACATTCTCTAAAAATCAATGAAAACATATCCTCAGGTGAAGATAAAAAAGAAAGAAAGAAATGTCATATCCTATGAAAGACACATCTTGAAAATGCCTAAATAAAGTTGTCATTTCTTCATGGTAAAGGGACTGGAATATGTGTTGATGAAAACACCTTGGTGGCTGTGGTGACTGGCAGTGGCTGCAGCAGCGGGGTGATGGGGCTAGTGGCTTCCCCTGATTTGCCTGGTCGCCTCCCACAAAGGGAGCCAAACTGTGGCTTAGGCCGCTCCCCAAAGGGAGCAGGAATTGAGCCTAAGCCATCAGTAGGAGACCCCTGAGGGCTCCCAATATGTGAGAGAGGGCAGGCTGAGCTGAGGAACTCCCCCCCCAGTGCATGAATTTCATGCACCAGGCCCCTAGCTTGAATTATAATTATAATTTCTATTGATAGAAAAGTGTTAATGCTTAATTCATAGTTCTTCTTGCTGTATTTATCCATTTCTTCATAAATTACTCTGAACTTATTAATAATTTAGCTTAAGAATAATTATTTATAACTTTTTGTTCCTATTCCCAAAACTCTCAACTCTAAATAAAATGAAGTTGGAAAATTTGCTTATGTGAGATCTAAATACTTGTCTTTAGTGGATCGTAGGACCCAAAGTTACCAAGTTTTTGGACATGAATCTTAAGTAATAGCTATTAATACTTAGGTCAAGAACCTTGACTAAAAACTTAATTAAAAGTTTTAATTATTTTTTTAAAATATACAAATGGTCCCATCTTGAATTATTGATGTTAATTAAGGTTTGATTGCAGCAGTAACTGTGAGAGGCAGGAAAGAAGACAGACTAGCAACAAGTGTGGGAGCCCCTTATACATCCAGCGTGGTTCAGGGTTCCTGTTCAGGGTTCAAGTTCTGAAAGGAGTGGCACACAAAATGAAGAGAGAGTAGAAAAGAATTAATTTGGAAACTGGGAGAACCAGGCGTGAAGCCTACCTCTAGTGGATATGACTACCCACTGGTGCCTGGGCCTCACCAGCCTTTTATTGAGTCTCTGAGAAAACAACCATATCCTTAGGCAGGAAATTCCAAGCAAGAATTTACATGTAATTAACAGGTGGGGATTTGCTGTAATTAACAATGTTTCAACTTAAAAAATGGGTGCATAGCTCTGATCTTTCAAAGCAACCAAGGTTGGTTCAAAACAATCAGTTTCCAGCATCAAAACAATCAGTTTCCAGCAACAAGGACTTCTTGGAGCAGGCAATTCCACCTTCACTAAAGTGCACCTTATTGATTTCTGTGGGACGTGTCTTTTGGAGACAGAACTCATGGTGGAGGACAGCTACCACTGCACACAGAGCCTTATGCAGACTATAATGACAGAGGTTGACAAAAGGGATTTGACAGAGTAGTTTTACTGTGTTACTACGGATAGACTAACACGTGGTTAACTTTTTCTTGCTTCTTTCTCACTAATATGCAACTGGGCAAATTCAAATGACAGAGGATAGCATTTCTGGGAAAACTGACCTAGGATGGCAATTCTCAAAGCAAACTCTAGGAGACACCTTAGAGGCAGCATCCTTTGCCTTTGGGCACAGCCTCTAGACACCTGTCCTTTCATCATCAGACACTATTCTGCCTTCCTTCACTCCTTCACTGTTTTTTCTAGTGACCAATCATCTCACAGTTTTCACTGGAGACCACCGCCCACCATTATAGCCCTATATGCTTCTCAACAATTCCACATGCTATAGACTTTCCCCAAATGTAACTAATCTAAACTGCACATTCCCTGAATTTTTATTTCTACTAGGAAAAAATGGTAGAAATGATTATTTGCCAGGTAAAGACTTCTCTGCTCATTTTGTTTCTCATCACCAAGGGACACAGAGATTTCACTCAGTGATAGTCTCACATAGGAAATGGTACACCAGATGCAGCTCACCTATCATTAAAAAAATATGGAGCCACAGAACATCTGAAGAATCACTCAGGGTTAAATTGCCACCACCAAGTATGCATTTGTTGGTTACCTCACATCCAGATTTTGAACAAGAGGTAACAAAGTTCATATTCCAAAATTCTCACTCAAAAACTCATCCCTTAGTACAAGGACATCACTTAAGCCAGAAGGGGAAAAAAGTTAATTAACTATCTCACTGAAACATTCCTTCTTTTTTGGAGTGCCAACTGGGGACCCATGGACTTTAAGCCCATAGTCAAATGGTGCATGAAAGAAATCCGAATTCAAATATTATCAGCAGTATGATAGTTCTCTCCAGCCCTCAGGGCCAAATGGCCTGCATTTTAGCAAATAGAGTTTGTTCATGCATTATTTTAAGCCAAGCAATTGTTTCCCATGACATGCTTGAACCTACAGTTGCTCTATGAAATTCATGGTTGAATTTGTCCAATTGCTGATTGCTATTCCCATTTGCTCTAATAACAGTCAGTTTCTTCATCAGTAATGGGTTTTGTATACAGTGCATAATCACAACCATTCAATGTCACCCATAAACATTTGATGAATTGCCCAACATAGTTATGTGAGTTGCTTACTTAGGCCACAGCTAGGGTAAGCCTAAGAGAGTTAATAAGATGGTGTACCATGGCATTAGGCAATGGGGGTTTCCCTTCTCCACATTAGCTGGACATGCTCTTTTATCCAAGGACCTATTTATATCATCACTGTCATCTTCATCAACTTGTCAAGATAATGGAGGGCCCACTGAGTTCAGAGAAGGTCTCTCATAATTCTCAGAAATCTACAGAACATAGATATAGAACTAGTTTGGGAGCAACTAATAATAAAGAATGGGCTTTATAAGAGATTTTCTGTGGAAAGGGCAGAGCTTGAACTCAATTTTGAGGGAAAGAAGAGAGACTCATCCTCTGAAATGGGGAAGATAAATTAGTAAAAAAAAAAAAAATGTATGAAGAGAAATCCAAGACAGAGAGCTAGAGGAAGAGCCGATGAAGATAAACTTGCATGTAATAGTCAAAGCTGTAATAAAAGGAACAGAAGGCTCTAGCTGGTTTGGCTCAGTGGATAGAGCATCAGTCAGCCTGTGGACCAAAGGGTCCTGGGATCGATTCTGATCTAGGGCACATATCTCGTTGCAGGCTCCTCCTCGGCCCCAGGCCCTGGTCAGGGCTCATGCAGGAGGCAACCAATTGATGTAATTCTCTCACATCTATGTTTCTCTCTGTCTTTCCGTCTCTCTCCCATTCTCTAAAAAATCAATGGAAAAATATCCTCGGGTGAGGATTAAAAAAATAAAAAAGTAAAAAAGGGAAGAGAAGTTCTTGAACCTGCTTTCAGCAAATCCCACATCTGTATTTGTTAGAGACAAACAAGTGTAGGTTTGGGGGCGGCTAGTTACTTATTAATTTTGACATGTGCTTACCAGACTTGCTTAGCAATCAGACAAAGTTTATAATTACTTTACTATGTCTTTCTAAGGCACCACAATTTGCAGCTGTCTGCACACTGATTTCTGACAGATTCCATTCTGTCAAAGCCCCTCAGATGACTGATATCACCACATCAGAACCTCACCTAATGCAGCTATGAGTTAGTTCAGAAAACCAAGATGTTCTCTCCTCCCAAATAATGTTAGGACTAGTAGGGAACTTCAAGTTCCTCTGTTTCAACACCTTGTTCTTTCATGTACTCAAATATTCATTTAACAAATATTTATTGGAGACCCACTCTATGCCAGATTAGGTTCCTCTTCTCAAGGTTTTATAGTGTAGTAAAGGATGCAGACAGTGACTAATAAACTAATAAAATATTTTAAGTGTCACAATTAATAAAGACATACACATAGTAATATGATAGAGTTACCACAGAGGGATTAGCTATTTTAGATGGAATGAGGTGATCAATGACAAGATCTCTTTGAGGAGGTGACACTTGAGCTGAGATTAGGATGAAGATGTGAAGTTACATGACAGAAAAGAGAAGATGAAAGAAGTTATAGGTAAAGCAAACAACATATGCCAAGGTTCTGAAGTGGGAACAAGACTAACATATTGACAAAAGCAAAGCAATAAGAGATAATGAGAATAACAAGAGCAAGGGAGGTAGGTAAGATGCACTACTGAAGTTCAAGAACTCCCCCAGGGCCATAGCACTGTAAATTAGTTACAGGTCAGTGACATGCACAGTGGACTGGACAGAGGGTCCTGGGAGTAGTAACACTTGAGTGGCAGAGAGAAGAGTATCTCATGAAAGAGGCAGGGATCTCAAGCTCAAAATGCCTTCAGGGGTCAGGCAGGTATCATGAAGGAGTGAGGCAAGCCTTGGTAAGAGATGGAGTAGTGGGAATTGCAATGACCTAGAGAATGAGTGACATGCCTAATAGCATTCAGACTCATCAAAATTACTTGGCATGCAAACTAAAGCACATCGTTAAAAAATACTTTTCAAGTAAAATAAAACATATGAGAAAGCAAGCAAACCTGCACCATCAAAATCCAACTGTGAGCTGGAGGAAGAAATGGGAAGTAGGCTGGGAAGGAGAAAAATCAATAGAGCATAGTCCCATGTAAGTCAAGGAGGAGTTATACCATATATTTCCATGAACTAAATGAAAAAGAGTATACCCCATTAGGCAGTAACCCGAACGCTATAACACTAATAACAACAAAAAAGACCCGCAGTATTGGCTACAGAACTTACATAACTTAAAAGTGGTGGTAATAACCAAACAGGTCATAGTTGTAAAGTCATGAAGCCCTGTGGTCCATCCAAGGATGAATCACAGCCATCCACTCTGCTTGCATGGACCCAGGGATAGAAAGCTTCCCATGTCTCCCTCAAGGCCCTGTGAGTGTTCAGATGTTGCTAGCAATTCGACCTGTTATTATGTGGAGCTGACCATCCGGAAGTCCCAGATCTTGCCCCTGGAGCCGCCTGCCAGCCCTTCCGACATTTAGAAACACAGATTCTGTCACTGTCTTCCCTTCTCCAGACAAAACATCTCCACTTCCAATTACTCCCCAGATCACTGTTTCCAGACTCCACCACCCCAACCCCCTTCCTGTGAACCTTCGCTTGTTTGTCACCATCCCTCTTACACGGAGCCCAGGGAGAAGACACGTTCCTAGCTAATTTATAACGCAGTGCTTCCTCAGGCATCGCTTCCTATTTCTGCAGCAGCAGGAATACAATTACGTTTTATGGAGAGCAGTTGCCTGCCCTGTTCCCCATTCCCCACCCTCCAAGCTAGTCTCCGTGTGTCTGTTGTATTTCATAATTTCGAGTGAGTGCTCCCTTCAGTATAAAGAACGCTATCCCTCATCACTCCATCTTTTCTGATTAAGATCACTCAGTCCTGAACCAATATGCAGTGCTTCATGCTTCTCATTGCCACTTTCTAGACATTATCTTATTATGCATTCAAACGGAAGAAGCATTTTCATAATAGAGGAAGAGGAATCTGAGAATTAGTGGTTAGAGGCAGAGAGGAAACTGGAAATCTGACCCTTGTGAAAAGAATATTGAATGGGAGCATCCCATAATCTGGCTTTGAATCCAGGTTCTCCATTTACTCACTACTGGTAGTTTGTTGTTGTTGTTCTTTTTAAACAAAATTAAAAAGAAGAACATGAAGAAGCTACGTATTAATAAAGGCTTAGTATGTACCAAGTCCAGTAATAATGTACAGTATGTCATATTACACACAACAATCTTTGAAGTGTATTTATTATCTCCATTTTAGAGATGTGGGAATTAAAGCACAGAGGTTAAGTGACTTGCCCAATGCCACACAATCAGTAGGTGGCAATGGGATTTGAACCCAATTCTACTTGTCTTCAAAGTTCAATCTCTTCAAAGTCTCACACCACAGTCTCCCTCAGGAAGTACAGTCTATACGACATAGGACTTACCAGTTGATTTAAAAAAAAACACCTCTCGCAGTAATGACATCTCCTGAGATGCTCTGCCAAATAGGTGGGCGGGAGGTTGACTCATGGGTGGGGCTAGAGACACTGTGGGAGCTTATGCACAAGGGTAAGGAGGAAGGGAGGGGAGAAGTCACACACATCCTCCAGGTCTGACACTGTTTCTAACTGGGCTGAAATGTGGCCCTGCAATTCTATCACAAGCACATCTGGATATAAACGAGATTTTACCATGACAATTCAGCCCCTAAAAAACAGTTTTCAAGCACTTTTAATATCACTTTAGCAGTATTCACTTGTATATAAATCAGTTGCTAATTTATTCATTAAAATAGCCTGTACTTGGCAACATTTTATTAACTTTAGTTTACACTAATAAGATCAGTAATTGTATTTTTTTAAATGCATCTCTCTATAATTACTCCATAATTCCGAGTTTCTTCCAATTTGACTTAAGCCCTTACCAACCTCAAACCACATTCCACAAGCAGCAGAAATGAGTTTGAATTATATTATAAGATATGACTTTGGGAAAGCCCAGGTTGGGAGAGACACGTAACTCACTGGCTCAGAATCTCTCAGGTTGGGACTTCTTGGGAATGTATTTGCAGCAATTGGCCCACCACCCAGCATCTGGGGACCAGTGACCAGAGCATTTTCACCCTACACAAGTCTGTTCCAGGCTTTGGAAAATAGGAAGCACACATAGTAAGGGATATCCCCAGAGCATACTAGTAAAACCAATCACCTCCAAGGAGCCAGTGAATCCCAAAATAATTAACTATAAGTCTCCATATTAACTGTTCACTTCTGGTTCTTTATTTTTAAGGTCTGGGTAGCAATTTTAATGCCTAGTTATTGCAAAGAAACCTTACAAATACAACAACAACAACAAGATGCATAGGTTCCATCTAACCTAGGGAAACTGAGTGCTTTAGAAATCATCCTCGAAGGGCTAGAACACAAGTTCAAATAGATGGCTAACTTTTCTCCTATTGATACAATGGCAGACATTGCTAATCAATCACAGCATTTTCCTAGTTGCATCCAGAAATAATCTCACAGCCTTTTTAACCAAGCACTCCAAGTGCTGCTGCCATCTGATCTGCTCTTATATGTGGGGAACATGTTTACCCTTCATTGACTACAATAAATAGTCAAATTGAAATTACATTTTATACCAGCTTGATCCACCATAGGGACCTTTTACCTGCCAAGGGCCATTTGGATATTTATAACATCAAAATTACCAACTTAAAAATTAGCCTGCTATATTTTGTCAAACATTTAATTAACTCACCTCTAATACCTTGACAGGGCCATACCAAATGATATCCAGGGCTTTATGTGGCCATGGACCAAAGGTTCCCCACCCCTGCTCTAAATAGCACAGATGCCTGAAGGTGCTCATGTACGTGAGTTCCTAGGAGCAGATCTCCTAACTCTTGCTGAATAATCTTTCTAGTGGTTTCACATTTAGACTTTTGAATGGAAGTATCTAGAAATCAGCTAACTGCTAAAATGTTGATAATATATGGTTATACTTACATCATTCAAGCCAACTAGTTTTTGCTAATGATAATTCAAAGTTTGGCTTGGAATAAATGCTACAAGGAGAGCCAAGCTGAAGTCCCTAGTATTTAAAAATTAAATTAGCATTTGACTAAAATAATCATATATCAACCAACTTAATTTCCACTGGTTGTCATGTAGATTTTCTCCTATGAGACGCTGGGACATGTCAATAAATGACAGTCAGAAATCACAAAAGAGTATTTCGATTTTGCTCAGTTTCATTTGAATAAGAAATCATTATAAATTCCTTTGTCTTCAGTTCCCATAATGGCTATTTTGGGCTACCTCACCTGTACTGCCGCTTCCAAGTCATAGTGGGTGGAATCCACTTCAGACATCTCCATGCCAATACCTATTCAGGGTGATTTCATCACATGGACAGCGCCCGTGATCAAACAGTAAGATCAGAGCGAGCAGACCTACCTCATCATAGACGCTGTCATTCCTGTGAAAGTCTCCAGCCTTCCTGGGCAGAACGTGGATGTGGACGTGCTGGAAATAGACAACAAAAGAAAAAAGAAAATGTGATTATCTCCCCATATATTTCCACACTTGACAGTGATGCCCTCACGAAGCCCATTTACTCATGGTTCCTGCTGGGTTATTGCTCAGAGGAAGATGGCGTTCACTGGTAACTGGATCTGAAGTCTACGGAGAATAGAGGCGCAGAACAAGAGAGAACAACTTGGCGGCATATATGAGACGTTGAGTGAAATGCCAGAGTGTTTCAGGGGCTCTGTGGAATTATTCATAGTTGTCAGTCTTGGTTGTATTTAGCCAGTGCTTTGAAATGACAGCATGTCTTAAAAGGTGACCACAGCACCTCTGAAACTGACAGGAAATAAGAATTGACTAAAACAGAGAACTGCATAAGTAAAGAGCAAATAAGGTAAAGCATGTTAGAATATGGGCCAAATTGCAGAATCCGGGCTTCAAATAATAAATATATAATAATGATTTAAGTAATTCTTATTTAATAAGCTTTTAATTATGATGGTAAGGAAATGGTGTGCTTGGCATTTATCTCCTTTAATGCCCTGAAGAAACCTGGAGGTGCAGGCCCCACAGGAAGTGCAGGGTCAGCACAGAAAGCCAGGAGGTCTGCTTCCTGCCCCGCCTTTTCATCAGCACATACACGGACTCCGTGATGTTAATCTTTCAAACGGCCCATTTCTTTAGCCTACGAAAGTCCCCAGGTAATATACATAGCGATGCAATTACGCGGAGATTGTGACTCAAGGCACACAGCACATCTCATTCAATGTTCTTCGAGGCTAAACTGCATTTGAAAGTTTGACTTTCCAAACAGCCTCTATTGTACCTCGGCTGAAGCTAAACCTTGTTCCTGTCCTTGAGCTGTGTTCACGTGTTTATTACAACCTGTGGGGAGGAAAGTTGACAATAAAAAGCCTAAATGTGGAGCGGCAGACAAAGAATTAAGCCTCCTCAGTTCCAGATCACGCCCGCCCCTCCTTGATTACTGCGGTCAGGCCTGTGCCACGAAGGGCCTCTGGAGAAGGTGAGATGAAGTGTCCCTGCGGCTTTGTGCACAAGGAGGACAGATGCTGCGCTGCTAAGGGAAGGCAGGGAGCAGGGTGGTCCAAAGTGAACAAAGAAAGCTTCGCATCAGCCCCACAGTGACATGTTTCTGCCAGAATATTCTCCATGACAAAGCCAGACATGGATTCCTTGGCAACTGGGATGAGTATATACTTAACGCACGAAGACCATGTGAGCATAGGAGTTGGGGAGAAAAGCAAACGCAAAAGTAAATCACGAATTTCCCCTGGAACCAAATTCTTAGGAGAAAGCAGGGCCGGACAAGCCCAGGGTGAAATTTTTGAAGTCATGGCTGGTTGATTTAAAGCAAGCTCAGGACAAAAAGCCTCAGTCTTTACTTCCAAACCTGCTGGTATTCTTCCCACCCTTCCTCCCTCCCTCCATTCGTCTGTCATCTAATAGTCGGGTAGCAGATCAGGATCAGGATTCTGTAGCCAATCTGCCTAACACAAACCCCAGACCCACCGCTCACAAGCTGTGGCCCTTCCTCCAAAGGCCTGTGTCTCAGTATCCTCATCCTTGATGGGGATTAGTGCAGTTTGTAACTCACAGAGTTAAGAGGATCAGAGTTGCTAAGCATGTACTTATTATGCTGCTTAGTACATAGGCAGGACTTAACATGTAGCTGCAGTGGCATCATATTCCGGATGGTTCCCACACCAGCAGGAAAGATATTTAAGACGCTCCTTGAACGACGCCTACTTCAAGTTTCTCTGCCGCTCCAGCTTACTCCTGTTGCTTTCAGGAGTGGTTCTCAACCTGAACATGCACCTGGGACTTGACGAAACAAAGACCACCGGCCCCCCACATCTGCATTTCTACCCAGCTCCCAGTGATGCCAGTATTACTAGTCTGGTTCGATTCTTTGAAAACCACTGGTTCCTGAACCCCTCTCCTGCCAAATGTGCCATGTGGGCACCACGATCTCACTGCTTTGCTTGCCTGTTGCATTATTAGAGACCCAGGATTGAATGCTTCCCTGCTTCCTATACTCTGGCCACCTTCTGTGACAAGCAGCTGGCTCTGAACTTACAGTAGGGAGACCTCCTGGGACCAGGCCCTTCCGGGCCTCCTCGTATTTACCTTGCTCTCCTGGGTGTAGAGTGCAGGGCTATTTCTATGGGCTGTTGCCACCCGGTCCTGGAAGTGCCATTCTAGAGCAGTGGTAACATTTGAAATTCACTGTGACCCTGACGACAGGAAACAGTTTACTGTGCAGGTAATTTCCCTCCAGGGCTTAGATCTCAACCCAGCCAAATGTCTTGACATAAATTCTTAAGTGACAGACTGATCTCAAGATCCTGGCAGCCCACTCCACTTCCCAGAAAAGAGAAATCGTGATTAAAACACGATAAAGCCAGCCCCCCACCTCGCTGTTGTGAGGGAATACATTGCCAAGGCCTTCTGATAGATTATCATTTTGATAAGAACCCTATGAAGAGCCCAGAGAGGGATTTGACAAAACCCATTCTTAATGGGTTCATACTGATACCATTGTAATTACTCCAGTTATTAACCAACTAGCGGCCTGATGCATGAAATTCATGCAAGGGGCTTGGCCCTTACAGCCCCAGCTTCATCCAGAAGGTTGTCTGGAAGGTTGTCTGGAAGGTCATTCAGCTGTCTGGTTTAATTAGCACATTATGCTTTTATTATTATAGATTAATAGGAAAGGAGCAAAGAGAAGGCCAGATAATATAGGCACACCATTTGTACAGCTTTGCCAGAAAGCTGCAGTTTAATACACTCAGGTCTGTTCCCCACAGGACTCTGGAGGAAGGGAGTGGAAAACAGATGCATGCCCAGGAAGGTCTGAATGATGTGGGGAAGGTGATTAGCTGTCAATCATACCTGGGAGCATGTCTTTGGCCAGAATAGGCGTGGCCACTGCAAGGGCATGAAATCTGAAATACATAAGCTCCTGAATAAAGGTATTCCCTCCTCTCGGCCCTCTTGTGCTTCTGGCTCTCATTTTGCAGGTGGTGCACTCTCTTGCATTCATCCACATGCCCACAGCCATGTGGCTGCACACAATGGACGGATGGGCTGGAATTAGTGTGCTGGTGTGCCGGACTCAGCTCCACCACGGAACAGAAACTTTGGACACTGACTTTGCTTTTAACTCTGCTGAACCCTAGCTGCATCTTTTCCAGGACTGGCTTAAGGGAAATGGGACTTTGCAAACAGAGAGATATAACTCTACACAAATAAAAATCACTCATTCTCCCATGTGAGTCTTCAAAAGTTCTTTTGCAAGATATCATAAGAAACCCACTCCCACTAGCAACAGAGAAATCCCACCTGTGCAATTCTCTGATACCAATATTGTGGCTTAGTGATCACAACTTATTTTCTACATGCTAATGAAGCCTCCTATTAATATAACACTACAAAATTGTGCTAGACTTTATTTTTTTTTTACTAGGTTTTTAAAATTGCTAGGGTTTCAAGCAGTTTAGCTGCTTGAGTTGAAAAAGTATTTAAAAAAAATTCATGATACCTTCCATACCAAAAGTTTTCATGGTTAAATAAATTTTACAATGTTGATTAGCATATTAAAATATCTGAGAAGAGTAGATGAAAGAGAAAGTTAGCCCAGGAGAGTACTGAGTGGTTGAATGTGGACCTATGAACCAGGAGGTCATGGTTCAATTGCCAGTCAGGCACATGCCCAGGCTGTGGGCTCAGTGTCCAGTGGGGCTTGCAGGAAGCAGCTGGTCAGTGATTCTCTCTCATCATTGATGTTTCTATCTCTCTCTCCCTTTTCCTTCCTCTCTAAAATCAATAAAAATATTTTTTAAAAGAGAAAATTAATTTTGTTCAATTAGCAATCTAGAAACTTACTTATGGAACCTACTCTTTATTCACATAGCATCCATTTACTTTTTTCTAATACACTTATTTATACAAAAATATCTATTTCCAGCCCCAACTGGTTTGGCTCAGTGGATAGAGCGTCAGCCTGAGGACTGAAGGTCCCAGGTTTGACTCTGATCAAGGGCGTGTACCTTGCTTTTAGGCACATCCCCAGTAGAGGGTGTGCAGGAGGCAGCTGATCAATATTTCTCTCCCATCGATGTTTCCAACTCTCTATCCTTCTCCCTTCCTCTCTGTAAAAATAATCAATAAAATATATTAAAAACATAGATATGTACATATCTAATCTAATAAAAGAGTAATATGCAAATTGACCCTCACTTTATTACACCTAAGCCATGCCTGCCAGTCAAGCCACGCCCACCAGCCAATCAGAGTGACTGTATGCAAATCAACCCAACCAAGATGGCAGCCAGCAGCCACAGAGCTAGAGCAAACAGGGTGCAACGGAGGAAACTGCCTGCCTAGGCCAGCTATGGCTTCTGCTCAATGCAACAATGTTTCAATTATAGAAGCCACAAAGCTGAAGCAAACAGGAGGCTTCGTTGCCTGACTAGGCCTCTGCTCCAGGCAACAAAGTTTCAATTATAGAAGATAAATAACCCCCAGAAACCTGATTCTAGCCAGCCTCCCTGGGACATTGGGTCAATGGGAGCTGTGGGCAGCCTGAAAACAGCCTTCAGCCCCTCATCCAGGCTGGCCATACCCCATGGGGTGAGAGTCCCCACTGGGGGGGATTGGCCAGCCTGCAAACAGCCATCAGCCGCTCACCCAGGCTGGCCAGGCACACCAGCAGGTAGACATCCCCCGAGGGTCCCAGGCTGTGAGAGGGCACAGGCCAGGCTGAGGGAACCCCCCCCCCCTCAGAGTGCACAAATTTTTGTGCACTGGGCCCCTAGTATATATATATTTCCAGGTGCTAGTCTAATAACCAGAGATATAGTGATGAGTAAGACAGACCCCATAAGGCTACAACTCAATGGGCAGTGAAGAAAATAAACAATTGTATGAATAAATATATGATTTAATTTTAGGTGGAAATGAAGAAAAACAGCAGGCAGAGATAAAAATTCAGAATTGAGACACTTCACCATATGTACTTTGGGAAGAGAAGAAGTAGGATTCAGGTTAAGGATACAGTGGGGAAGGAGGCAAATAAAAAGAGGGTATGTTTAAAGGCTGAGAAAAGAATGTTAAGAGGAAGAATTTTAATCAGCAGTGCCACCACTGCTGAAAGCTAGCTGAACAGCACATGAGAGGTGCTCACCATCATTAATCACTAAATAGATGCAAATCAAAACCACACTGAGATATCATTTGCACTCAGTAGGATGACGATTTAAAAAAACACACAAGGCATAAGTGCTGGCGAGGATGTGGACTAGAACCTTCATACATTGCTGGTGGTGATGTAAAATGGTGCCGCTGTTTTGGAAAATGGCTTAGTAGCCCCTGAAAAAGTTAAAAATACAGTGACTACATGACTCAGAATTCCATTGTAAGTATGTATGCAGCAGATATGAAAATATATGTTCCCAGAAAAACTTGTACACGAATATTTATAGCAGCATTATTCGTAATACCCAAACAAGGGAAACAATCCAAGTGTCCATCAATAATGAATGGAAAAATGAAGTGTGGCATAACCGGACAACGTGATTTGGCCTTAAAAAGGAACAAAGTACTGCTGAGCGAAGAATTATACTTTGTGCATTATGCTAAGTGAAAGAAGCCAGACACTAGAGGCCAGAAATTGTATGATTTCATTGATATGAAATGCCCAGAACAAGCAAATTCATAGAGGCAGGATGTAGATTAGCAGTTGCCGGGGGGCATGGGGAGTGACTGCTAATGGACACATCTTCTTTCGGGGACAATGAATATATTCTAGAGTTAGATAGTGGTGATGGTTGCAAAATTTTGGGAATGCACAAAAAAACACATGGAATTGTACACTTAACAGAAGAGAATTTAGGTTACATGAATTTTATCTCAATAAAGCTGTTATTTAAAAAAAAACAAAACAACGGATGTGGATTTAAGAGTGGGAGGTGAAGAAAGGGAGATAAATAAGGACAACTTTTCCAAGGAGTTTTGCAAAGAAATCTATAAGAGCAGCTTCAGAGGGAGAAAATCACTCTAGAAAACACTGGTGTAAGGTTCCTGGAGCCACCAGTTTCTCCAATTATTATTATCCTCATTAGCAGTGGTAATTGTTGTTATTAACATTTATTGAAATCAGTCTCTGGGCTGGCTGACATCACTATTTCAATGAACCCTTACAATACTCCCAAGAGACAGTTAATAAGTGCACAGCCATTTCCAGGCGACAACTTAGACCAAAAAGATTAAGTGACTTGCCTAAGCTCCTTCAGGGAGTGACCAAGAGCCGAAATCTGAACCGAGTCTGTCATTAGGCACCAGGGTGTTTGCTCTTGACCAAAGGACACTGTCTCCCAGGAGGCCACCTGCTTTTCCCCATTCCAAATATGACACCTCCACGCTGGCCTCCTGATGCCTCTCCCAAGCTCCATGATTTCTCAATAATGTCTTTGATCACATCCGTTAGGTCCTTTCAGGATCCTGGGATAGGGGCTTGCCTTTGCCTAGGGTCTTGAATTCACTTAGGGCAAGGGTGTTATCATCTGAGTTCCATTTCCCCCTCACTGCTTCCTAGTTGAAAGCTGTAAGGTCTGGGGGCTGGGCAGACAAGGGACCTTCAAGATTCCACCCACTGAGCCAAACAAACAGCCCAAGGCCAAACTGCTGCTGTGATAAAACCAGCGCAGTAAAAACCCTCCTTAACAGGCATCTGGAATTTCTCAGGATGACCAAGATGAAGTTGTATAAACTCCCCTCTTGAACTCAAATCAACCCTCCCCCCTCCACCGCCACCATCTACCTCCTCGGACAGACCTGACTGGCCCAACAGCAGCATAAAGAAGCTTTACCAGGCATGTGTGTCTGTGACTTCCCTGGCCCGTTTCCCCCGACCAGAGAACCTCACCCGAGGGCAATTAATAAATGCGATCTTTCGCTTTTACCCTGCTTGTCTTGGTCAACTTACTGTTTTTGGGTCAGATTAAATCTTTCAAAAGCCACACCCAACATATTATATAGAGTAACAAAGTTATTCAATGTTAAGTCTTCTCCCCCTACCACCGCCCATTTATTAATTTTATCAAATTTACACCAAGAGGCAGATTAACCCTTTCTTGGCCCACCTGGTTGGGCAAATCTCTGCTTTAAGAGTCCTTTCTGTTACCTTTAGGTTTTTATCCAATGGCAGGAGCTCTCTGAGCTTTAATCCCACCAAAGACATTTTCACAGGCCCTGCCTCCTTTGTGCCACCTGTGCTTCTCCCTCCATCGTTTTGAACACATCTACTCTACCCCATTCTCACCTGAGGATGATAAGTTTAGTGATGTTGCTGTCTTTATTTTTGTTAGAATATATTGCAATTCGATGAGAGGGGATCAAATCCTAGTGGGGAAAGGGCAAGGGAGGCTAGAGAGCTACCCTGCTCATAACTGGTGTCCTTGCAACCTCCACCAGCTGGCCCAGGCTGAAGCTCTCTCCCTCAGATCTGCAACGAGCAATGACAGCTCAACCTGATTCTTAAGAACAAGGTAAGCAGACAATGAACCCCTGCAATAAGTCCACATCCTAATCCACACCGGTGAATAGGTTAGGTTCCATGGGAAAGGAGAAATAAAGTTGCAGAAGGACTGAGGTTGCTACTGGGCTGCCCTTAAAAATAGAGCCAGCCCTAACCAGTTTGGCTCAGCGGATAGAGTGTCGGCCTGTGGACTGAAGGGTCACAGGTTTGATTCAATTCTTGGTTTGCAGGCTCCATCCCCAGTAGGGAGTGTGTGGGAGGAAGCTGATCGATATTTCTCTCTCATCAATGTTTCTAGCTCGCTAACCCTCTCTCTTCCTCTCTGTAAAACCAATAAAAAAAAATAGAGACAGTCTGAATGACCCTGGGTTACCCAGCTGAGCGCAATGTAAGCACAGCATCCTTAGAAGTGGAAGGAGATGGACCAAGTCAAACATTTAAACCTTATGCTTCAAAGGACACCATTAAAAAAAGGAAAGGGGAGAAAAGTTTTGCAAGTCATACACCTGGGAAGGTACTTGTATCTAGGACAGATAAGAAACTATTTCAACTCAATAATAAAAAGCCAAAAACCCCAACTAAAAATAGGCAAAGGATGAATAGAATTTTCTCCAGAGAAGATGCATCCATGGTCAATAAGCACATGATCCAGTTAGAACATCTTCCCACAAGAACTTCCTTAGACTCTGCCTCCCTCCCTCCCTTTACTCTTGGCCCGCCCCCCAAGCCCACCCATAGAGGCAGATGAGAATACTTAGAATCAGCAGAAATAATATCTCACACCGTAGAGCACACTACTAGTTAGGGGGGCATATGATTTATTGTCCAAAGTGAAATTTTGGGAGTGGAAGGAGGCACTGTTTATAACTACACTGGCCCCGTTATGACTATAAGCCTCAATCTGGCTGGTCCAAATAAATGAAGACATACGGTCATCCAAAATAGTAGTTATTTAACTGGGAAGTATGATCGCATAACAAAGATGGGATCTGATATCCTCTTAACCTGCCTCAGAATCCCAGCTCTGCCACTTTGACCCAGTCTGGTGACCTTGGGCAATTTACTGAATCTCAGTAAGCTGCAGTTTCCTCAGTTAGGAAAATGGAGACAGTAATTGTTCCCACTTCTTAGTGTTTTGGTGAGGATGTGATAATACTTACATATGCACAGTTACTAGCATAAGATGTTCTTATAAATGGTAGCGAATGTTATAACTGAGACTAACTTAAAATGAGTACTATAAATGTGTAAGTAAAGCTTTTTACCTTATGAGAGAGAAATAATTAAATGATATAGCAATGTTCTCCCAAGAAGTTCTAACAACTATTGAAATAGCCCATATCACTCTAGACACCTGGCCAGCCTCATTCATACCGTTCAACTGACAGCCTCAGGTAGTGGGTGATGCATCGATTCCCATGTCTTTGTTACCCAGATTACATAGTTAAACTGCTACTATGGAAGTAAAGAGCCCAGGGACTTTTTTTTTGGAGACAGTAAGTGGTTCTGTTTGGTGGAAACAGGATGTTCTGCCCTTTGCATCAGGGAGGAGTGGGAGGTAGACACTAAAAATCTATAGTAATTTGAGTTAGACTCTACCGAAGGAGTAAAAACTAGAGGCAAAATAATGGGAGGGGAGAGTGTGTTAATTCTTCATGCCCAGATGTTTCTCTCCACCTGGCAGTAACTCTACCCCCATTCGTCCCTCTAATTCACTTAGTCAAGGCAAGTAGAAGAAGCCACTCGAAATGTAATTGTCTCTCGCTGTTCCTGGTGGGTCTATTACACAAACAGTAGAGAGATTTCTCATTTCAGTCTGTTTACTACAGCAGGATTTTAAAAAGGAGGTGGAGGAGGAGAAGTTCTCTCAGCGCCGGCTCTCTTAATTGACAGTGATTTTTCTCACCCCCAAAAGCGAATGGTTTTTTAGCGAAATGGGTACATTCTCATAAGCAACATCAGCATTTTACAAACACGGCATTAAAACAGGGAAGATGATGGAACCATGACAACAGCTCCATTCCCTGCTGGGCTGAGCAGCCCGTGTGACATCCACCTTTTATTTTTCTGCTCATTTGCAATGAGTGCTTCCTTTACAAAGACAAATGACAGAAAAGGCGAGTTTTCTCCTGTGTCCGTTTGGAATTTGTGAGCAATGGGTGAGGAAGTTGATCTGCTTTTTCACTGTTCTTTTGTTCTGAATTTCACTGGAAGAGTTCCTTAGAACAAAGAAAACAAAAATAATCTCTCCTGGGTTTGCCCAAAGCCTATCACAGCATCTCACTCGATCCAGGACTTTGGGACAAGAATGAGCTCCTCTGGGGCTTGCAGAGCGGAAGAAGGGGAAATTGATTGGCAAAGATGCATTGACACTCACTCCTGTTTGTTCACTTCCCCAGGCTTCTCCTCTCCTGGAGGAGATGCTGAAGAACCTGCCAATTATTTCCACCTTGTGAGCTGAAAGCCAAAAAGGACAGACCCGCCCCCGGCTCTCTGAGTTCAGTGACACTTGAACAGCATCAGATGCCATCTTCTGGCTTTCCTTTGACTTACCAAGACCTTAACTTTTAGAAAAATTTGAACTTTAAAGCTGTCTGGTTGCTAAAATCTCCTTTAGACTCGTATTGTAGTTTGGAGCCATACATCATCAAAGCCATGACGCTTAGCTGATTTACTGCTCCCATACATCATAGGAGCACCATACCTCTCTCTCGTGATGTGTTGTTATAACTCACAGTTGGCTGAAAAACACAACTGTGAGCCACAGAATGCTCAGGGTCCCCACAAATCCTGGGAGGTGTTTTTGGAAACTAAATTAGCTCTTTACCTACCCCATCCCCCCCGTTGAAGTTTCTCAACTTGCCTGGAGCAGTCAGAGCCTGTGGAAAGCACAGTTTCATGTTTCATGAAGGGTGCACCAGCCGCCTCAGCACTGCTGACACCCTACAGGAAGGGGCTCACTGACAAGGCAGTAAGAGGCCACCAGGTGCCTGTGCCGTTGGACAGATTACTAATTCTATCCTGAGTTGGTTGTGTCAAGGTGTTCGAGGCCCTGGGAGTAGCAGTACTTTCAGAGACATTTCAAACCTGAGTACCTGGCAGCGTTCTCACGCTGACCCTACACCGAGTAACAGAAGGTGGGGCCTTCTCAACCAAGTAAGGCAGATCCACTCATGAAGGAAACACAGGCCTTGGGGTTGTTGAGGATCCAGAGCAGGATATATTTAGCAAGGCTCACTGCAGAGCCAAGCCTTCTGGTTCAGGGAAGAAGCAGGTTGTTAGAAGTAGACTAGAAATATACACTGTCTTGAAATACAGTAATTGTTAGAATTTACTGAATACGTAGAATACGCCAGCATCAGTCTAAATACTTTAGCTATGGTTTTAATGTAATTCTCATAATAATATCAGGCATTAGGATGCTGGTACTATCTCCACTCAAAAGATGAGGCAAGATGACAGAAGTTGTAGATGAAGAAACAGAGGCGTGGGGAGGCAGAGTGAGTGGTTTGCTGGATTCCAGAACCAGGTATGGCAAGAGCAGCCTAGCAGAGTATAAGCCCACTGTGTCCCCTACCTGCCTATCCTTAGTATATTAAGCACTTCTGTAAGAGAGGCCTAGGAAAGAACAAATTTCTTACAAATTTGAGAACCAATCTGGTATAAATATTCTATACTAGGGGCCTGGTACACAAAAATTTGTGCACTCAAGGGGTGGGTGGGTGTACCTCAGACCAGCCTGCCCCCTCTCATAGTCCAGAACCCCTCAGTGAATGTCCTACTGATGGCCCCGGTCTGGCAGGCGCCTTGTGTGGTGTGTGTGTGTGTGTGTGTGTGTGTGTGACCACTGAGGGCCTGCCCCCAGCCGCATCTGAGACTCAGAGCAGTCCTCCTGTGTGTGTCTATCTGCTGGGGGCCTGCCCCCAGGCACACCGTGGAGGCTGGGAGCAGGCACCCCTCTGTGTTTATCTCTGAGACTCCTGCCATCCCCTGCATGTTGTTCTCTTTTTTGAGCTGTGGCCAGGGCTGGGTGCTGCCTGCCTGCCAGGCTTGCCTACTCCCCATCTTGCTTCAGCTGCCAGGAAGGGTGGAAAACCCCACCTGTTCAATGCCTGGAAGCCTGGCCTTTTTCCTGCTCCCTGATCCCCTGCAAGGGGACTGGGAAACAGGCAAGCACCACCCATCCCGCCCCAGTGGTGGCTGACTGCATGGCTGCCGGCCTCCATCTTGGCTGGGTTAATTTGCATACAACCCTCTGATTGGTGGGTGTGGCTTGGATGGTGGGCATGGCTTAGGTGTCTTGGAGAGATGGTTAATTTCCATATTACTCTTTTATTAAAATAGATTATCTTTTAGTTGATGATTGACTTTTATGGCATAACAGCTTCAAGTTCTTAAAACTGTTCAGCAAAAGAGAATTTATAATACTTTCCCTTTAAAAAATTGACAAACTCAAGCAAGGCCTATAAAATCATAATGAACCTCTGACATGGCCCTTCCTGCTGTGCTGGGTTATACTCACGCAACAAGATAGGTGGAGCCCCAGGGAGACCATTGGGATCAGGAGTCCACCTGCTCAGCCTCACATGCAGGAGGTCAGAGGTTCTTTGTGAAACTAGCTCTATTTGCTGCTGGGCAGGGACAGCACCTTAGAGGCACAGTACAATGACTTTCAAAAGATGCACAGATCGTCTCAGAATTTGTCAAACCTGTTTTCATCAGCCATCATTACAGTCACTGTGTTGACAGTACATACCCTTGGTAAGAAGGTTAGAAAGTGTTCTTCCCTTGTTGTAGAGTTCCCTTCCCCTTGCTTCTTTCCCACTTCCCCTCAGTTTTTCTGAGTGAGTTCAAATGCCACCTCCTCTGTATAGCCTTCAGACTCTCCAGACTTCAGGCTCTCTGATTCTTTGTATCTCAATCACTACATTTTCCTCATAGATGTAGTGGATGGGTGCATGGATGGATGGATGGATGGATGGATGGACGGATGGATGGGTGGGTGGATGGATGGGTGGGTGGGTGGATAGATGGGTGGATGGGTGGATGGGTGGATGGATAGATGGCTGGATGGATGGATGGGTGGGGGGGATGGGTGTGTGGGTGAGGGGTTGGGGATGACTCAAGTGTCTTTAATTTGCTAGATTGCTATAAAGAAAGGACAAAGAAGTCTCTATGCATAGTTCTCTTAGCCACTCTTTCCCCTGTCTTGAGAATTCTTGCACATACAAGGATGTGACCTATGCTGAGCTATTATGATTGAACCTTTCTTCCCCACTGAAAAGTATCTTTTTACCAACATGTAAGTTTGAAGGTCTTGTCTTTCCAGCTTCATGTAAGCCCTTTTAAAAAACTGGTCAAGTATGCTAGGGAAATGCTCATCCTGAAAACAATCAGCATCACAGAGACTGCCAAGGGGACTTCTTCTTTGCTCCGCATTAACTTTATTAAAAGTCACTGCAGTTCTCTCTCACGAGAGAAGAAACCCACCCTTTCTTTGGGTAGCTCCTGACCTTCATAAATTACTTCCCTGATCTCTCTTTGCTAAAAAGACTATGTGGAATGTGTATTTTTAATTTACGCACCATATCATTAATCTACAGAACTATTCCCTCTGGGTCTTTCTGTTGGTAGACCATAAAGGATCTGGATGCAAATGAAGCAATGATGGCATTTTTCCTTGTCTTACTCATTTTTGTGACAAATGTATATTACTTTACTGTTTGCCCTACACATAATTACAGTTCTTTAATTTATGTTTCAATAAAATGGATAAAAACAAACATTTACTGCTCCATGAATAAACATTCAAATGAAGCCTCTGATGGAGGTTACATGTTCTGAGCAGCTCTGTGGCTTTCCAGAAACCTTGCCCCCGACTTAATGAGCATCATTTCCATAATCTGTGCATTACTGGTTAAGCCTCCCTTTAGGAATATGTTAAAAGCAAAAACAAACAAACAAACAAAACAAACAAAGAACAACAACTGTGAAATATTATCAGTCCAAAGGGGGGGAAATGTTAAGGGGATTAGCAACTTGTCCTGTTAAAGGGACAGGACCAGCTTTCATGTCCCTCCAGAAACAGTGACACAGTAATTATGGAGACGGTGCCTCCTAGTTACCTCACTAGCCCAGTGCTTCACTACTACAGTTTTCACCTTTAGAATCGGGTTTAAGTAAAAGTAATGAGAAACCCAGAAAGGTCAGGCATGAAGGGCAAGCTTGTGCTGGTTCCCTTTCTAATGCTAACAAAGAGCCCAGGCAGCAGACCTACGAGTTTGGGGAGGTCAGGATACCCCACAGTGGACACTCCTGGTCATGGAGACAGACACATGATTTGAGTATCAAACAGTCACCCCGAGGTCACGGAATCCAGACAAGATCCTTAGCTGGGCCTCAAGCTCATTCTGTCGCACATTATCTTCAGTGGGAGTTATTGGTTAGGGAGATGGCTTGATGTAATTTTATGTCATTCTCATTTCAAAAGGTTGATCTATTTCAAATAAATTTGCCAATTGTGTGCCCTCAAGTAAGTGCTTTTAAAAAGCACCATGATCTATTTCTCTTCCCTGTGTCCAACAGCTAAGACCAGGTGGTTTAACTAGACGGGGAGACGATGCCAGGAGAAATCAAGGGATGAAGCGCCTTTGCGTGTGACAGGCTCTAGATCCCAGCCACTGCCACAACGAGGAAATGTGTTGACGTGGCAGCTGTCACTTCCTGACATGTCAGTCAGCTTTATCGGTGGATTGGCACAATTTACTTAAACTTTGTCAGGAGGGAGTCATTCCACGTAGTTAAAAGCTGCATTTCTTTAGTGTGAATAAATAGCTCCGGTCTGCTGGGAGCACTCAGAGACTGCAGGGTTCACCATCGGCGCTGCAGCAAACGGCTGGGCGTCCACAGTGGGGCTCTCCCTCCCCTCCACTCCATGGTTGGCTCTGAGTAATTCACTCCTTGCTTTGACTGTGACTGCAAAATCTCTCAAATGAACATTATCTCCCCCTAACACGAGCTGAATGTAAGATTTTTCACATTCCAATATGGCTATTTTCACGAATGACTTCAACAAAGTAAAATATTCAGCATAAATAGAAGCTGGTGTGATCCAAATTTTATCATATTTCTTTGCTGGATTTTTTTTCACGTCTCACTTTTCATTCGGTGCATATGCCTTTTCGTTTGCTAGTGTCCCTGAATTAGAAGGCACGAGGCGGGACCATATTTTAGAGGGCTATATTTGCTTTCTAACTCAAGTGAGCAGGCATTTGTTTTGGAGTCATGCCTTCAGAAACGACATCCTCTTTTCAGATGGTCCAGATCTCAACCTACAGAGCTGCTAAGTGGAACTGTGACTTCCTGCCAGGGCTCTACCCAGATACGCTACAGTGAGCATTAACTTCTTAAACGAGATTCTTTTCAAAGTCCTCGCCGTGAAATATACCAGAAAACACACACCCCACCCCACCCCAATCTCCCTGCAACCCACCAGCACTGATTTGATAGCCCAAGACAGGATAGATGGCTCTGATTAGGCCAATGATCCCAGTTTTATAGGGACCGTCTAAATCACATCTCAGTTTGGGTCTAGAATGATGATGCTGGGAGCATCCAGAGGACTACATATCATCTCAGCCTGGCTCCCACACAGGGCGCCAGGGAGATTTGTAGGACCCTGTCTGGTGGCTTGGAGGCACAAACAATGAATACTGCTAAGGCAGTAATAATAAAAAGAAAACAGGCAGTGCGGAGAGCCCTGGCCCCGTCCCTCACATTTCTCATAATATACTTTATTTTTCAATGAGACAGACTGTTTCCATAGGCAGGGCCCAGAAATTAGATAATACGAGTAGCCGATGATCTTTCTTTTTCTGGGTGAGTTCGGTGAATGAGGCCCTGAGATTTATGTGGACTAAACTTTTTTAGTCCAGGTTGGAACCCTTGCTAACTTCAGTCTCCATGATTCACCATGGACTGGCCGTTAACGGAGACACACAGCATCATGTCACTTAGTCAGAACCCTCCTTTATAGGGGATTGCAGTAGAGTCTGAACAGCCCCAGTATGCCAGGAATCTGAACAAGCCCCGGGACCTCAGGAAGTTTAGCACAGATGCTCCTGCATGGAGTGAGACAGGAGTGGGGCTGCAGGAGGTGAGCTCAGGTGGACCCTTTATGACACCTTTCCTTCAACCTTCAGAGCTGACTTCGGGTCAAGAGGCCATCCAAGGGATGATCATGTATTGTTGCATGCAAAGAAATAAATGCCTTGTTGATACTGGCGTAGGATATTGCTGGGCCCTGTCTACTGCCAGTGTCGGCTTTATTTGTATGATAAACCAACAATCCATCTTTTAAAATTAGCTACACCAGCAAGCCATGACAGGTCTGTGAAGATAAATTTTGGAAATCAAATTCTGCTCCAGAGAAATATCACACCAAGTCAAGATGAACCACGGAGAAAGCCCTACCAAAGCAGCAAGGAAGGATGCAGCTGGAACATCAATGTCCTCAGGGACCTCTCACCTTTTTCTTCTGAAAACTGTGCTAGATTCTGATCTTTCTCAAATCCTTCTTTCTCTCTCCCCCACTTTCCCTCCCTCCCTCATACTTGGCTTCATTTTTATCATGCAAAAGGTCTCCTATGATCCCACAATGCTCTTTTACCCTAAGACATTCTGTAATTCCTACTGTGGGGACTGTGTGGTTACACAACTAGAGTCATGATTCTCCATTGGCTATATGTCTACTTTGAGGACCTGAGTAATAGTAGAATTTGAAATATGATATTAGACATTGGAGTGCTTGATATCATGAGGGCCTTGAGAGAGATAGGGAAATCTGTTAGGGCTGAGACCCAGGAGAAGAAGGCACAAACCATGATCAGATATTGTGAGGGCGATGCATCTGGTTTTTCCTGGTAACAATCCCTAACGCACCAGTGTGGTGTCGTTTGTTAAGGTGAGAAGAACTGCCATGGGATGGAGAGGCATGGCTGTATTGGAAAGGTTGGGGTCCCGGAGGTATGTTAATGTGTGCAAATCATATGACCCTGATGGGAACTTTTAGAACTAGACTCTTTCCTCAACAGCCCAGCCCCACAACACAGTCAGTAAAATCTCCTAATTACCTGGGACCTGGATTCTTCTCATGACAGATCTGATGACCCAAAGTGTAGCCTCAGCAATGAGGGCCAGACCTGGTGGACCATGACCACCACCATAGAGGAGGCAGAGTCCCTTGGCAGGTGGCCTCCAGATCCTGTGTTTCAAGCCTCTCTCCAGGCTCCATGCCTCCACCTTCTGAACCTCTCCCTGTGTCTTGCTCTCTGGACGGCAGCCTCAGCTGGGTGTCCATAGTTCACATCTCAGCCTGAATCTTTCTATGTGGCCCTTCCCATAGGCAGCCTCTTTGGTTTCAGGCGAACATCAACCGTGGACTCCATCTTTTTAAAGAATCTATGCCTGTGCCTCTCCCATGAACACCTTCTTCCTGACACTCCTGTGCCCAAATCTGGCTCCTCAAACCCAGCTCAAGCTCCAGTTTCATATTTTACTCTCCCAACATGAGTTTTAGCAGACTGTTGGCTACCTAGTCAACCAAGAATCATAATTACAAGATAGAAAAATGGCTTTTCCTTGCACAAATAGAATAGCATTTCTCCTTTTACAAGAGGCCTCACTTGGCCATCCCTCCAGAGCAGAGCTTTCCAAGACCCCGCTAACTCATTCCCTCTCTCCCCTTCAGCAACTCAGTCCTCGCCAGGGCAGCTGCCTGGGAGATTCCGATAACTTAACTGGTTTCAACCAGAATGCTGAGCCAACTGTTTTTAGTACAGACCTGCCTTCCTATTATACCAGTCAGAAGAAGAAAAAAAGACATCACAATAAATCCGAGGGTGCATCCTTGAGAACACGATTCTGCTCAGATGATCTTCCCTGCATTGGGAGCACTTAGTTACACGAGGCAGGTAGTGAAGTGGAAATCGGAATCAGAGGGAGAACTGGGCTCGAGCTCAGAGAAGGAGAAGGCTGGGGAGTGCCAAGCATTTTCAGGTTGGCAGAAGCCACAGGTTTTGTAAAGCCTGGGATCCAAGGGAGGTCAGGCAGCTGGACAGGGAGCAGAGAAACAAATAATTTCCAACTTCAACAAATCAGGATGGAAACTGGAGGAGGATTTATATCTCAGGAATGAAAAAGGAAGAATGGTAACACCTGTTTTATTTGCAGTGCCCCTCTTCGATGCTTGGTTCTCATGGAATACGAGAAGAGGGTCCCTTGGGAAAGTTTCCTTCATTGGAACCACTGACTGCAAGTGGAAGTGAGAACAACTCCACTCTCCTTGGCCAATTACAGAGGCTGCTTTCCTGCTACCTGGGTCAAGGCCATCACATTGCTCTACAAGACCCTGGCGTACTGTACAGTACCTTTTTCAGGCACTTTGCAACCCTCTCTCAAGTACGAAGACCAGCCGAGGAATGGAGGAAAGAACATATTAGGCCTTATCACAGGCATTCTTGTACAACCCAATATCCTTCCATTGTCATACAGATGTCCTGGCCCAATGGCATGGACACATCCCTGGGAGCCAGGACAGCAGAAGGTGCTGGACTTTCTGTGCTTGAATCCTCATCTCAACTTATTCTCTGTGAGACCTGGAGCCACTTACCTGACTTCTCCAGACCCCCATTTCCTCACCTGAACATAGACACAACACTTTATACAGCTCATATACATTTTCCCCTGGCAGATTAGGAATAAATTACACGCTTAGCAATAAAATAAATGCTTAGCAAGAACCTAGCACACAGTAGGTGCTCTCTAAATGTTAGCTATGATTATCACTTTATTTTGTCAGTAAGTTTCTAAAAAATACTTTTTATTTGGGGTTAATTATAGATTCAAAGCAAGTTGCCAAAAATAGTAGAGAGAGATCTGTATAGTGTACCATTCACCAAGTTTCTCCAGCTACTCTACAGGTGGTATTTATGGCCCCAGAATGTTGACATTGGTACAATGTGTGCATAGTTCTAAGTTGTTTTATCACGTGGAGGTGAACAATCACCACTGAAGTCAAGATACAGGACAAAAGATCACAGCAAAGGCTTCCTCTGTGCCCTTCACAGTATATTCAGAGCCTCCTCCCACTGTCCCTCACGCCTGCCACACTAATCTGTTCTCTAGCTCTAGCACCCTGCCATTTTGAGAATGCTGTGTGAATGGACTCACATGTAATTTGACCTTTTGTAAGCTGTAATGTGTGTCAATCGTTCACGCCTTCTTATTGTTGAGTAGTGTTCAAAGGAAAACCACAATTTGTTCCACTATTCACCTACTGACGGGCCTTTGGTTACGTCCAGTTTTGAGCCACTACGAATGAAGCTGCTATGAACATTCATAGACAGGTGTCTATGTGCACATCAGTTTTTCATTCTGTGGGGGAAATGCCCAGGGGTGTGATTGCTGGGTCCTGTGGCTATAGTATGTTTGGTTTTTAAGAAACCACAAGCTATTTTCCAGAGTGGCTACTGCATTTGATATTCCCAACAGAGATTCGGTTTTTCTATAGCCTTGCCAGCATTTAGAGTTGTGACTTTATCTGTTCTGTGTGTAGTGGTCTCTCATCATGGCCTCAATTTGCATTTCTCTAAGGGCTAGTGATTTTCAGATCTCATGAAGGGTTAGTGATGTTGAACATCTCGTGTACTTATTTGCCATCATATGTTGTCCTCTTCAGCAAAAGGTCTTCAGCTAAAGGTTTCTTTATGCCTTTTGTCCATTTTCTAATTTGACTGTTCACTTTTTCTACTGTTAAGTTTTGAGAGTTATTTCAATATTCTAGGTACAAGTCCTTTATCCATATCTTTGTAAATTTCAGAAGTCCGTTCTTGAACCCTTCAGCTAGAAGTAATCTCTTCTTTCCCTAACTTCTTTACAGAAGTTTCACTTAAGACCTTTGATTTTCTCTATCTCGATCCTTCCATAGATAGCACTGCTGGCTCCCTTACTAATTTATAAGCAGAAGCTCTGCCTATCTTTCCCGGCACCTACCTGGCATCCCATTAATGTCCACCAAGTTACTGAATCAATGATAGCTGGGCTTTCATTCAGATACTGTAAGACTTTAGCCCAAAGCAAGAACCATGGTTACCATGGATACAGAGGCTTGAGATAGATGTAACTTAATACCCTGGAAAAGAGAACTAATTACAAGAAGAAATACACACATTCGGATGTGTCAGTGATTTCTTCTTGGATCCCACACTTCCAGCTAACAGTGTGGCACGCTGCCATTTACTGAGGAATATCTATTTATGCCAACCTGCGACTCACATTTGGCTAAATGCACATGCATTTCAGAACTCGTGAGCTGTGTTTACATATGAACATCACATTCAATACACAGGCGGTTGTTAGCACCTCTAATCTAGTCCAAGCCTTACATGTAATTAATGAGAGTTGTGGAGGGGAATGCAGGGTGTGACTTGAATTTAACAGCTACCTACCTTCGTTGCAAATCACAACAATGCATTATTCAACGAGATACCTGCACACTTACAGTCTTTCTTCCAAAGGAAGTAAAGCTCCAAGGAAGACCAGGTCACAGGGGAAGTTGAGGCAGAAGTGTAGGCAAGGAGACCTGAGAGCATTTCTATCTTCAGTATCCTCACTGGCTGTAAAGTGAAGACAGGGTTGGAACCCTTCCTCCTTCTCCCTCCGCCCTCCCTCTGCCTAAGGATCACATGCAATCACAGGGAGCAAATTGCTTTGTTAAAGGAAAGGCACAATATAAAATACAAGAACTATCACTGCAGCCAGTAAGCGGACTTGACTATTTGGGTTTTTCATGGCAGAAGAAAAACAATTGAATTCAGAGAAGCTCTCCATGATCTGCTCCCACCTCCCTCCTGACCTCCTCCCCCAGTGGGTCTTCCTCTCCGTTCACATATGCCAGCCACCCTGACTTTCCTCCCTTCCCCACAAAACCAGGCATGTTCTGGCTGCAGGAATTTCACACTTGCAAATGCCTTCTCCACAGCAAAGTCTTCCCCTGACCCATCCTCCAATCAAAACTGTCATCCACCTCTTTTAGTACATCACCTCTTTCAGTTTCTTCCCAGTACTTACTACGACCCAGAAGCACTGTGTTCCTTTATTTACTTGCTTCCTTTTCCACACCCTCCACTATCCACCACCAGAATAGGGATCAGCAAATTCAATGGCTCTGTTTTATCTCTCTGCTATGACCTCAGATGAGTTCACTTCAGGCCCCAGGAGGGGAAGGAACACAAATTATTCTCTCCAGGACACTGGGAAAATCTTCCTTTCAGTCCACATAACTCTGACAAACCCTTTTATTCTAACATTGGCAACCACTGTCCTCACACTGAGTTCTCAAGAGCTCTCAGGATTCTGCGGCCCAGAAGTGAGACAACTTTAGACAGGAAATAGCAGTGCTCAGAGTAATAATGTTAGGCTGAGTGACATAACATGACCACCATTTGTTGTTCTGACATAACCTACTCTCATATTTTATTTAATAAAAGGGTAATATGCAAATTGACCCTAACAGCAGAACCACTGGGAATATCTGGTCACTATGACACACACTGACCACCAGGGGGCAGATGCTCAACGCAGGAGCTGCCCCCTGGTGGTCAGTGCTCTCCCATAGTGGGTGATCTGCTCAGTCACAAGCCAGGCTGCCAGCTGCCAGCACAGCAGTGGTGGCAGGAGGTTCTCCCGCCTCCTTAGCAGCGCTAAGGATGTCCAACTACAGCTTAGGCCTCCTCCCCACTGGCAAGTGGACATCCTCTTGATGGCTCCCGGGCTGCCAGAGGGATGTCTGACTGTCAGCGTAGGCCCGATCCCCTGGGGAGCAGACCTAAACCAGCAGGTGGACACCCCCTGAGGGGTCCCAGACTGCGAGAGGGCACAGGCCGGGCTGAGGGACCCTCCAGAGTGCACAAATTTTTGTGCACCAGGCCTCTAGTATATATTTGTATGTGTGTATGTGTGTGTGTGTATAATTTATTTACATATAAATTTTATATATATATGTATCTTATATAATAAAAGAGGAACATGCAAATTAACCATCCCTCCACTATGTTCAAGCCACACCCACAAGCCACACCCACAAGCCAATCAGGAGTGACTATGCAAATTAACCCAACTAAGATGATGGCAGGCCTGGAGCTGGAGTGATCAGGAGGCTTGGGTTGCTCCCAGCGATGGAGGAAGTCAAGCTTCCCACCTGCCATGACCGGCCCTCGGCTCTGCTCGAGGCTACAAAGTTTCAATTATAGACTATAAATAAATCCAAGATACCTGCTTCCAGTCGGCCATGGCCATGGAACTGGAGCAAGCAGGAAGCTTGGGTTGCCCCCATTGATGGAGGAAATCAAGCTTCCTGCCTGCCCTGACCAGACCAGGGCTCCACTCAAGGCTACAAAGTTTCAATTATAGAAGATAAATAAATCCCAGAAAAAAAGGAGAGGCTGTGAGCTTGGGTCGCCAGGGTGCATGGCCAGACTGAAAATAACCATCAGCCCTCACCCAGGCTGGCCAGGCACCCCAGGACTCCTATCCTGGTCTGGGACACCCTTCAGGGCAAACCAGTGGCTCCTACCTGTGCACCAGGCCTCTATCCTATATAATAAAAGGGTAATATGCAAATTGACCCTAACAGCAGAAAGACTGGGAATGACTGGTCATTATGACACACACTGACCACCAGAAGGCAGACGCTCAATGCAGGAGCTGCCCCTGCTGGTCAGTGCACTCCCACAGGGGGAGCTCTGCTAAGCCACAGCTAGGCTGACAGCTGCCAGTACTCCAGTGGTAGCGGGAGCTTCTCCCGCCTCAGCAGCGCTAAAGATGTCTGACTGCTGCTTAGACCTGTTCCCCACTGGTGAGTGGACATCCCCCGAGCTGCCAGAGGGATGTCTGACTGCCAGCTTAGGCCCGATACCCCGGGGAATGGGCCTAAACCAGCAGGTGGACATCCCCCAAGTGGTCCCAGACTGTGAGAGGCACAGGCCGGGCTAAGGGATCCCCCCCAAGTGCACAAATTTTTGTGCACTGGGCCTCTAGTATATATATAATTATGTAATTTTTTGAGGGAGAAAAGTAGTGAGAGAGAGGAAAAAAAACACATCAATTTGTTGTTCCACTTATTTATGCATTCATGGTTGACTCTTACATATGCCCTAGACTGGGGATCGAACCCAAAACCTTGATGTATCTGGACGATGCTCTAACCAACTCAACTACTTTCATATGGTTCAACACAGAAACAATAACAGCAGTGGGAGCCCTTGCTGTGTGCCTGGCTTTGCATTAAGAGTTTGACACCATGTTAGCTTCACATCTCACCGCCATCCTCTGAGTATTCTGATTCCCCGTGGGTCACAGATGAGCCCAGCAAGGTGTAGGGAGATTAAGGGACTTGCCAGGGAACAAGTGGTGGTGGCAGCAGGCAATCCCAACCCTGACCATCCTAGAGGATGCTGCTCCCTTCTCAGGGACTAGTGTGCACTCAGTAGGGTTCACAGCACAGAAAGACCACTGAGCAACAGAGGTGGCTGTTCTGTGCTCTGCTGCCTCCAGGACTCCATGGTTTGCTACTGAGTAGGAACCCTGACATGTCACTGACCCCCTAAGTCATCAGTTCTCAACCTGTGCGTCGCGACCCCTTTGGCGGTCTAACGACCCTTTCACAGGGGTCGCTTAATACCATCCAGCATATCAGATATTTACATTATGACTCATAAAAGTAGCAACATTACAGTTATGAAGTAGCAACGAAAATAATTTAATGGCTGGGTCACAACATGAGGAACTGTTTTAAAGGGCCAGAAGTTGAGAACCACTGCTCTAAGTCATCAAGTTGACAACCTTCACAGCCACAACCACTGCTTCCAAAAGAAAGAAAAAGAAACAAAACACAAAACTGATAAAATGGGGAAGGAAAATATATGTTAGCGCTTTCTGCTGAGTGTCTTCCTCCAGACAAGGAACTCTGAAGACAACACTGGCATCGGCTTGCAATGCCTCATCCACCTGAGGTCCCTATGACTTTAAGCCACCTCTAGACCCCAGTCCTGAAAAGAGACATCAGACCTACCACCTCTCATCTTGGGAAGGTGACTTCCTCTCACACATCACGTCTAAGTTCCCATCACAACTTTAGGGTTCCTGTGCCCCAGACAGGCCTCCCCCACATCACCAACCTCACCAATAGCCATCGAGCTCTCTGCCTCCCTCCATCCTAGGATCAACAAGCACCATCTCCTGGAAAAGCCCCTTCAACCACCTGTCCCCAGTGGTATCGCCCTTCCTGGCCGGCCAGCCTCCTCTCCTGCATCACTTCCCCCTAACCACAACCTTCACCTCAAAGCCGAAACGCAGGCCTGGACTTCCCCTGTCTCCAAAGTCCCTGAGGACATTAATCTAAAACCATCCCTCAACAGTTCCTTCCCGCTAAACTCTTCCCATTGGGTATGTGAACCAGTGTGCAGCCTCGATGACGTCACCCAAGGCCTCCAGTTGCCTCCCCTAAATTCCCCTCGTGGAGACCAGTCTTACAGACTCCATCCGCCTCGTCCTGGATCTCATCCTGGGAGTCAACCGTTACTGCGAATGGCTGACCCCACCACCTCGCCTAGAAGTTCCTAGGTTGCTTGTCCATGCAGTGCAGTTCTCTACCCTGTACTTTTGCTACTAAGTCTGACAGTGTTTTATTATGGGTTTTACTTTTATTTACGTATGGAGAAGCCAACAGATCAGAAGATGAATGCCAAGGCAGTCTCTTATGCTCTCAGATTTTAAGGATGGGGGAAAGGTTTATGCTACGTCATGGGAGGTCACAGGGGGAAGAACAGGGATCGGTCAGGTGGGCAAAGTGCCCTGAACCACGGTCAAGGGCCTTTATGTGGTTTCTGTGGAAATAAATGGATAAGGCCTGGAAGCGGATCTAGAACTGGCTAATTTGAATGATCTCAGGAGCCCCTGGCACACAGGGGCTTCACCCAGCCGTCCAGGGCCTGGCCCTGGCTGACCAAGGCAGATGGACAGCTAGTGGCTTGGAGCGTGAGAACCATGCAGGAACCAGTAAAGCCATCAGTGAGGTCAGAGTCTGCTGCATGTCCGTTTTTATGTGTCCCCTCTGTGCACCGCCCTGTCTTTCTGGGGGCCACTGGGTGTGTGTGCATCTGGCATGAGTCTCTGCATATCCCCTCTTCCCGCATCTTTATGTCTTTCACTGTGTCCATCCCTGCTCTCTGTGTGCCTTTCTCAGTTTTGAGGGGTGTGTGTGTGTGTGTGTGTGTGTGTGTGTGTGTGTGTAACCCTGTCTAGGTGTGTGCACTGGGTATGTGCGCGTCTGTACCACTCTGTGTGAATGTCTCCCTGTGCACACATTTCTCCATTGTAGCTCTCTGCCAAGCACTTAGAGTTGATTGATTTCAGATCTATTCATTGCACAGAATTCAGTACCATAGTCCCCTTCCATCCTCTCCCCTCCTCACACGCTCATAGGCTCTGAGGTGGCAAGGCCCTGTCTAATTCCTTAGCATTACCTAGAAAACACTCTGCAGCCTGGCCCCACTGGGTGTTCCAGCCCTCCCCTCCCTTGCAGGGCCACGTGGACTGCACATCCTGGCCCAGGCATTTGCAAACATATTCTTAGCAAGGCAGCCCTCCCCTTCATCCCTCCAACCAAAAATGCATAGGGAAGGAATCTCCATATATACCATGGAATAGTGTGGAACTTGGGGGGTGGGGGCCGCGGAAGGGATAGGACATCAGGATAGAGGGCTCAAAGCCATGCTCAGTCTCCTCAACACCCTGCACAGGCCAAACCAAATTTGAAAACCACCGCTGAGGCCAAGCACCCCAACCTTTCCAGTCTTGGTAGCTCCTCTGCCACTGTCTGCATTCTTTGGATCAAGCTCATGTGCCACCTTTCAAAAAGTCCTCACAGAGGTCTGCCAGCAAGCGACATCCTGGTGTCCGGGTGTTTCCCTGGCACCCACTCATGCACCTTCACGTTGTGAGGTGCTGGCACCCATGGTATGAACCGAGGTGTATGAGTTAAAGGCATGTCCTGCCTCAGCTTTTAAGGCCAAACTGCAGAAGCAGAGGCTGTGCTTTTATCTTCCTTTGTGGCCAAAAGGGAGGTCTTTGTGAAATTGTAGTATTCCACTCTTAAATTCCAACAAAACTAAAGAGCTCTTTAATTTGAATAGTGGAGATGAGAGGAACAGAGAGAAACCAAACACTAAAAACAAATAAGAAGCCAAAAAGCCTTGGTCCTTCCGTAATGCATCCCCGCCTCAATAATCAAGGGAGGGAACTCAGCATATTAAGAGGTTTTGTTTCCCTTGTTCTGTGTTGTGTTTTCTCCAAATGTGTATTTGTGCCTCTCTGTTAAAATACAGGCCTGATTCCAGCTGGCCCGCCGGCTCCTGTGAGAAGCCCAGGGCTTCCAGAACGCAACACGGCTTCCCTCACGTACAAATGACTCAGCTCCACAAACATCACTTGAGAAAAGCATGTGCTGAGCTTCTTAATGAACAATGCAGCGTAGGAACAATCAGGGTGTTTGTGCTTTGGCCACAAACAATTCAGGGGACAACACATACACCTCCTCAAAGGAACACGGTGGACGTGCTGAAGGGGCAGGAGGAAGACTGCTCTCCCGGGAAGATCTCGGATCTGGGACCCAAAGGAGCTAGAACTAAAAGGCACCTGGAGCTGAGGAGCAGCCTGAGCAAATACTTAGAAAGCTGAGCATCGGTCCATGGTAGGCACATCCAGAAAAATTTTACTAAGTGAGTGTATGTTGAATGTGTTCAAGTTGAACATGAACTCAAGGCCAGAGGGGCACTGAGAAGCAGAGGCATCTCAGGGCTTGCATTCGGAAGTTTCTTCTATTAGAAGTTGTAGAATTCCAGGAGGGACTTTGGAGATGGTCCATTTCAATCCTTTTCTTTTAAAAATGGAGAAACCAGGACTCCCACGTTACATGCTAGGTCCAGAAATGAAATGGGAACTCAGAACTGTTTTCCCAGGCAATGACTTTGAATTTCAACATATACCACTGCATTCTGAATTTAAGAAATTCAAACAAAATCGATGCTGCTATTTGCTAATGTTTTGTATCCCTATCATTAGGAGAGCAAAATTAGAAGAATTCATCCCCCGAGTCACCAGCTTCAGGCTTGTAAGCTGAGCTGGGTTACTTACGGTTCGATCATGGCTAGGTCCCCCCGAGTTTGAGTCTGAGTCTGAGTCCCGCACTTCTCCTCTGTGCTATAGGATGAGTAATTCTAGCTATATGACAGAGTGGTTGTAAAGACTCAGTGAGATCAGGCACCAAAAACAGCTCTAACCAAGGTCACCAGTGACCCCTACGTTCCCAAATTCAAAGGACACTGTCTGGTCCCCATATCACTAGATTTCTAGATAGCCATGTCTGACAACTTTGTATTAACCCCCCACCCCCAGATCCACCCCTCCACACACATACCTCCTAGGATGACCTTTTTTCCTGCACTACCCTTCCGCTCTGGATAATCCTCAGTCTCCTTAGCTGGCTCATCTGCTACCTGAATTCTAAATGTTAGAGAACTACTATATCCTCTCACCTTCTCCCAAAACACCCTTTTCCTAGTTGATCCCCTTCAATCCCATTGCTTTAAATATCACCCAGGTGCTGGTGGAAAATATTTTTATAGCCTCTACTTCTCCCCTGATCTTCATGTTCAGATGCCTGACTATCTACTTGAGGTCTCTGTGTGGATGTCATAGGAGAGTTTCAAGCCAACATAGCAAAATCAGAACTCTCCACGGCACCATCTGCAAACTTGGTTCCTCCCCATCTTGATAAATAGTACCTCTACTTGCCCATGAACCTAAGAGTCATTCAAGGCCCCTCCACTGCCCCCCTCCCACCATCTGTCACTAAGTCCTAAGGATCTTACTTCCAAAGTATATGTTCACCCTGTGTGCCTTCCTTCCTGTCCACCACCACTGTCTCTCTTTGTGATGACTGCAAGCACCTCCTAAGGGGCCTCCTGACTCCACTTCGCACCTCTACAGTCCGTTCTCCACATGGCAGCTAGTGTGACTTACAACAAATAAATACAGATCCTAGTGTTCTCTTGTGTTATGTCTTTCACTGTCCTCCTGTTGCTCTTAGAATAAAGGACCAAACCTGACTATGACTTTAAAGCTCTCCAGGATCTACTCCCAAAACTGTCTCGGCACTATTCTCCTCTTTAGTCTTTTCTCCGTGTTCCTTTCTGCCTATTGTCTATTCCTAGAATAAATCATGCTCTTTCTTGAGTCAGGGGCTTCATATGGGTTGTCCTTTCCTTAACCAACTAATTCTTCTTCCTTAACCTCATGGTTAAGAGCCCAACTCTGGAGTCAAACTGTCTTACTGGTTGTGTGACTGAGGATAGGCTCCTCGGTATCCCTGTGCCTTACTTTCATCATCTGTAAAATGCAGGCAATAACAATATCTATCTCTTATGGTTATAAATATAAAATATGTAAAACATTGGTAACAGTACTTGACACATATAAAACATAGAATACATGATACTGCTATCTTAAAATATCACTATTATCCTTCAGCTTTTAGCTTAAATGCCACTTTCATTTCTGCCATTCTTCTGTACATTGCTTTATTTTTTTTATTTTTTAACATTATTTTTTTTGACTCTCACCTGAGGACATGTACATTTTTTTTACATTGATTTGAGAGAGAGCGAAAAAGAGAGGAAGAGAGAGAAAAACATTGATCAATCCATTGCCTCCTGTACGTGCCCTGACTGGGGATTGAACCGACAGTCTGGGTATGTGCCCTGACTGGGAATCGAGCCTGCAACATTTTGGTGTACAGCATGATGTGCAAACAATTAAGCCACATTGGCCAGGGCACAGTTGACATTACTGTTAAATAACACTTAACATTCATGTTATTTTATATTAGTTTCAGGTATAAATGCTGCTCCTTAAAAAGCCCTTACTCTAACTCCCAATTTATATCCAATTTGTTTTCACAGAATAATCTTAGTCATCAAACATTTATTTTGAGGCTCACTGTCCACTCTGTCTCACACTATACTCCAAGCCTCACAAAACAGGAAACGCATCTGTGTCTCCTCTGGCCTTCGGAGCCTGGGGTACAGGTCCTTTGCCAGGCTCTGTGTTGTGCCTGATACTGCCTGTCCTCTCCCCTCTTTTTAAAGAGTTACTTCATTCAAGCTTACACAAATAAAAAAGAGCATAATCTATTTACAGTAAACCATTATCCTTCAGGATGAGTTTAATTTATTTCAGTTAATTCTAAGTGTCAGTCCAAAGTTCTGAAAAGCTGTGTTGGCACTCAGTGTTGTGGCTGGATTGTGTCTTTCCCTCTCTGCCACGCCCCCCGCCCCCGCCCCCCGCCAGCAGGATTCATATGTTGAAGTTCTAACTCACAGGACCTCTGCATGTTACTGTATTTAGAGATAGAGCCCGAATCCAGTGTGAAACTGTTCTCATAAGAAATTCAGACACACAAAGAGACACCAAGAGCGTGTGCGCCAGAAAAAAGCCTGTGAAGACTGCAAGAAGGTGTCCACCTGCGGGCCAAGGAGAGAGGCTTCAGGAGAAACCAAACCTGCCATCACCTTGATCTTGGACTTCTAGCCTCCAGAACTGTGAGGAAGTATTTCTGTTGTTTAAGCTGCCAGGTCTATATTTTGTTACGTCTGCCGTAGCAAACTAATACAATCAGTGAACACTCACTAAGTTGGTGAGTGAACAGATCAACATGCCAGCCCAGGTCCCAATGCAAGTAAGTATGCCACACAGGCTGACTCCTGTTCCAAATGACAATGAATGTAATAATACTCCGCTGCAAATTCCCCTCATGCACAGTGCCCGAGGGACAGAGACAAGTCTCAGTGATACTTAGTGCTTCTCAGCTGTGACCCTGAAGTAGAATGTTATTAGCCATGAAGATCTGAGACCTTCCTTTGTGAGCAAGAAAATACTCCCTTAGGACTGCTCTCTGTTTACTAATGTGTAGATGGTGCAACGTGACTGTTTTTATGACAGACCCCTGGGTATATAACATTGAAGAGTAGGCCTTTTATACTCAGGAAGTGTGCATTTCTGAGATATGAGAGCAAAACTAGAACTAATGGGCAGAATATTACACTTCTAAACTATTGGCCCTATTGTTTTTATAAACATGTCCTTGAATAGGATTGCACGTTGGTGTAAGTGTCTGGGTATAGACAATTGGGATATATGTGTACCTATATATTAAATTTTTTCACTGAAAGTGACCACACCATATACAATCTTAGGATCTCGAATTAGACATCATAGAAAGCCATATGATTCATATCTACCTTACTGCCTTCAGAATAAACCCCTTCTGCAGCTTGGAGATGTGTCTGCCAGAGGAAAGTTCTGGAAAGGAGGAAGTGTCTGAAATCATGACAAAGTTGCAAGATCTAGAATTGTTTGGGAAGTGGCACCGTTTCTGGTGTGGCAGTCCCTTGAAATTGAGCTTCATGTGAACACATCTAATTCAGCAAGTAATCGACTCAGAGAAGGAAACAGCATGCATTTGATTCTTTTAATAGACCTTGCACAAAAACACATGGTGCCTGTACCAGGACTGAAGAATCACTAAGTTGATCATTCTACAGTGAGGTTTCACAGACTGTGTGAGAAAAGGTGGGCGATTTCTCTTCAGAAGGAAAATCTCTTAGAGCTGCTTTCCTACTGAAGGAGCGAAAATATAATGGAGGGTTTTAATTCTGTGTCTCATATAAATAAGGAGAGAAAAACAAAATCAAGAACAGCAAGGAGGTTTTGTTCCCAGTGTCAGACTCATTCAACTAGTGGCTGCTACCTGGAGGGCTGTATTGAGATGTCTCAGCTGGACGGGAAAAGAGGTGCCTGGTTGAAATAGTGATGTTCCAATGGTGTGAAATGGAGAGGAGATGTTTGCTCTACATTTTCTACCCTGAAACAGGTGTCTCCAAGGTCCCGACCAGTGCTAACCTTCCATGCCCTGCACATCTTTTGTTCTCTTCCCTCCCTCTTGCTCTTGTGGTTGGGATGAATAGATCAGAATCCCAACTTACTCCTGCGGTTACATCAAGAAACTAGTTAGTACCAGTCTGAGGACTCAAAACAGCCACCTCTCCTCTTCTCCTAGTGTCATTTGAATTGTGTGTGGCTTTGGTAAGCGCATTAGCAGTACCAGAGTGCTGTCATTCAAATAATTAGACAAGATGAGGTAAATGCCAGAGATGGGAATTTGTGATTGACGCCCAGAGTCCCCTCCTCTGGCAGGAGGTAGACAGACAGGGCACCATCATAAAGCCATCCTTGCATGCGGAAATACACAATCAGAGAGCACTGCAGTGAAGATGGTTCCATGCTCTGCTCTCTGTGCCATAGGACAGTGATAGTCATCATCATCACCAAAGCTATCAAATTCCCTCTCCGGTTCTGTGGTGCTTCTCAATCACTGCTGTGGCTACCATTTGATGGCTTCCCACTAAATGCCAAGACACTTAGCATAGACTATTTCATTTCATTCCTTCAGAATCTACTGAATCAATGAGACATTATTGTCTCTATTTTGTTCAAAAAATGAGGTTCAGGGAGGGTAGGTACGTGTAAGTAGAAGATTCTAACAGACGTATTCTGGCTTGAAACCCATGTTCTTAGTAATTTGAGATACAGGGTCTCAACTCAACATATGAAATGCTTGGCAATACTGGGAGAGATGAAAGATCTCACAGGATGTAATTTAGATTATTTATCCATTCATCCATCCATTCACTCATCCATCTATCAATTCTTGTTTCAATAGCTATTCACCACATATATATCACAGTACTTGGTGCTAGGACAGAGTGGTGAACAAACCAGAGAAAGCACTTGACCTCTCAGAGGTCAGAGCAGACATTAATGAATGGCATGACTATGTAATCACAAATTGAGGTCATGTTATAAAGGAAAGGAATACAGCATGGTAGAAGTCCATGATAAAGGAGACTCACTTAGCCTGGAAGGCATGTTTAAGGTAATGAGGTCTGAGATGAAAACTGAAGGGCAAACCAACATTAATGGAAGGCAGGTGGGGAAATGGGCATGAAGTGTCCAGGCAAGAAAAGGACAAGAAATGTCCGAAGAGCTGACAGCCAGTGGCTAGAACCAATCATTGAGAGAAAGAATGATATAAGAAAGAATGATATAAGAATAATATCAGCTAAGAAGGCTTTGTGAGAAGGGAAGGGGGGTGGCAAATGTGCTTCTCCATAATCAACCAGACAATAGGAGCATAATTACCAGGGAAAACATCGTAGAGCCAGAATGGACATGCAGCAACTAGGAAAGAGGTCACTTAGTGGTTCAGATAAGAAAAGTTCAGCCCTAGCCAGTTTGGCTCAGTGGATAGAGCGTTGGCCTGGGGACTGAAAGGTCCCAGGTTCAATTCTGGTCAAGGGCATGTACCTGGGTTGTTGGCACATCCCAGTAGGGGGTGTGCAAGAGGCAGCTGATCGATGTTTCTCACCCAACGATGTTTCTAACTCTCTATCCCTCTCCCTTCCTCTCTGTAAAAAATCAATAAAATATATTTTTAAAAAAGAGAAAAATTCATAGCTTCCATTAGGTATTGGCAGTGGTGATAAGGAGAAATGGAAACACAGTGAGGTAAAATCTAAAGAATTTACTGATGAATTGGATATTGGAAGATCAGGAAGCAGAAGGAATCAAGGATACTTCCTAGTTTTCTTACCTGACCCATTAGGTTGTACAATTCGCTGATAAAAAACACTCTAGAACGTGGTCTCACAGCTTTGAGGTACCTTCTGGGCACCCTAGTGGAGAGGCCTAATAGGCAGTTAGGGTATACAGATTAGGAGTAGAGAGAAATCTGGGATGGAGATATTACCCTGAGAGTCAACTGTAGAGAGAGAGGATTGTTGAGGCCTTGGGGGGCATATGGAGAAGGGACACTATGAAAAATAATTTCCATGAGAAACTAGACCAAACATGCTTCTCAGTCACTATATTCTTCTAATCCACTTCTTTCCCTTTTGTTATGAGTATTTGTATCTTTCTTTCTCTCCCACTTCAATAGAACCTTGCTTTCTTTTATATGTCTCTTGGTCTTATTTTTAAAAGTTGTTTTGTATATCAGTGTTACACTGCATATCCCTATAATCACTCCAGATCTTGTAAAATGAGGGGGGAGAGGATCAATCACTAGCCTTCAGAACAACCAGAGGAGACTCCAAGTAGGCAAATTCTCCTGACAGCTAACTCAGCACACAGCAGATCAAATCCTCTCACTAACAGTGCATCCAGGGGAACTGTCTGAGACTTCAGGATGATTCTTGATACTTTCACATCACGAACACCAAAATGTTTGAAAGTGGTGGGCCCAGAGTGTGATGCCTGCAGGAATCTCCCATGCTCAGTTTTAGAATTTAGATTAAATTTACCATGGCTAATTGGAAGATTCAAAGATGTCAGGACACACTAGCTATTAGAGCCATTTTTCTCCTCTTCAGGCTGATTGCTTGATTGATTTATAGCTAGAGCTAATAGGCAGTTATGGAAACGTAAAGATAAAGCAGTCCCCAGTGGCAATAACTCCTAGAAACATGTAAATACGAAACATGTACCAAGTAATGGGTTTAATTACTTATTAGATGCTAAGCACGCAAATTTAGCCAACACCTGCTTCCACAAAGAAGGAGAGCAGCTCATTTCATTGTTCTCATAGCCCTCTATTATGCCTTTCATATTATCTCAAAGCTCAATTTTCCATATTTTTCTAATGCTAGGCTATAAGCTTTCTGAGACACAAGGTAGTGGTGTCATTTTTTTAATTCCCCCAGGTCTAGCCCAGTGTCTGGCCCATGGCAGACATACTAATGCAACCACTCAAGCCATCCTTCTCAACACACAACAGAATCGCTGCTTTACAAAATAATTAATTATATTAGATTTTAAAGAGTGATACCATAGCCCAGCTCGGTGGTGAGTGCAGACCTATGAACCAGGAGGTCACGGTTTGATTGCTGGTCAGGCACCTGTCCAGGTTATGGGCTTGATCTCCTGTAGGGGGTGTGCAGGAGGCAGCCAATCAATGATTCTCATCACTGATGTTTCTATCCCTGTCTCCCTCTCTATTTCTCTCTGTAATCAGTTTGAAAAGAAAAAAAATTAAGTGATATCATAAAGATGTTCTATAAGAAGATTTTTTAAATCAAATTGTTTAATTGGAGCAGCCCTGACTATATCCAAAACAAAAGGAACTACATCATTTAGGCTTCCTCCTAAAAGCCAACCCATATGGTGAAACTGTTTGTAAGGATACTAAGGTAGTGAATAGAATCAGCCTCTGTTTTTGAGCAAAGATGCCATTAACTGGAGCTGGGCTCCTAGAAAATGCCTGATGCTGCCTGTCCCCTCCCCCACCCCTTTTTAAAGAGCTACTTCATTCACATTTACTCAAGTCCAAAAAGGGCATAATCTATTTACAGGAAACCAATATTCTTCAGGGTAGGTTTAACTTATTTCAGCTAATTTAAGGGTCAGTCCAAAGTTCTGAAAATCAAAAGGCCCAAGGAAAAAAATAAGACATGCACATAACGGGGGAGGGGAGCTGTTAAAGAAATATAATTTATTATTGTCATAAGTGAAAGGATGGCTAATGACCTCCTAAGTGAGAGCCTTTGTTGACCACAAGGTTATAAAGTTTTCTTCCTCTCCATCACTGAAGAGGTTTAAGGAAACACAGAAAAGAGAGGCTATTTTCTGAATATAATGTCATTTCCCATGAAAACTTTATTTAAATCTTAAAATCCAACGTAAAGCAATTCAAGAGTACAAACATGATATGTGGAATGAGGGGCACATTAAAGAAAATAATCATAGACCAACCAGGTCCATCCATCCCTCTAATGTACACTAAACAAGCGTTTTACATTCTGTCCAGGACTCCATGCCGCACATGCCGTATCTGTAACAGCCAGGCACAGCAGGAAAAGCAAGACAGTGTTGGCAGTGTTCCTTTTCTGGTTCTAGATGGAGTCAAAACCCTCAAATCTCATGCAACGTCAAAGTCACAGGCTAAATTCTACAGGTTACATATTAGTAAAATTACTTCCTTAAATTACCCACCTTTTTTTTTTTTCCTGAGAGAGAGTGAGGAGAGAGGAACTAACCTTGGCTAAGTATACTTAACCATGTTTCAAGTCCCCATCTAGCATGAGAGAAACTATTATATCTATAGTCTCATTTATTCCTAAAAATTAAGTCACTGAGGTTCAGAAAAAGAAAGTTTTCCCCCAAAGATTTTTCAGTGAGTAAGTGGCGGAATCCCAGTTCCACAGACAGGTCTGTTGGACTCCAAGATAAGTTCTCTCCATAAAACTGTACTACAAATTGGGGGAAATGGCTTGTCTTTAAAATATCTTGCGAACATATAAATGAATGAAATTTTCACAGGAACATAGGCAACCAAATTAAGAGAACTAAATTTAAAATGTTGGGTGTGAATTGAAAAACAGATGCATGTCACTAAACAGTCACATTTTTCATAATATCTGCTGTCTGTTGGCAAAGACCCCAGTAAAGCTGTTTTTATGCAACAGAAGCACAGCTGGTTAAAAAGGGGGAAATCTCGTCAACCAACTAAGATTTCCAATTTATTTCATGCCAAGTGTCTGTATGGGATGGTTTTTTATATAAAGCAGCACATAAGCTTACCCATAATAACTTGTTATTTTGTATTTAATAACTTTAATTTTTTGCTCAAGCTCGTTACTAACAGCATGCAAATTCATGATAAAAGCTCAAATGCATTATGCTAACATTGATTTTAGTTTGGAAAGTTCCTTTGGCATAGAGGCATGAAAAAAGAACATTTGAAATTAGCTTAAAATGTGGGTGTATTTCAGCTATGATATGCCATTCATGTCCACATGTTCTACTCTTCGTGAACAATGGGCTGTGCGGGCCAGTGCTCATCATCCATTAGCTCATTACTTTTGTATACTAGATATTAGGTGACAGAGTATGTTCACATCCATTACCCCTTGTGATGGGAATTTAACTCACTTCCAGACTGTGGTGCAAAACTAAGAGTTTATGCTTCACATACAAAGCTACTTAGGACTTTTTTTTTTCTAGGATTTGATCAATTAGAATAAGTCTCTCTCATGTTTATGTGTAAGTTATTTATAAAATACCCTCCAACAAAGCCCCCAAAATACATTTTAACAGATAAACAGCAGTGCTCAAATACTGCACGTTGTGGAAAAAACATGTCTACCTATTCCCATTTAAAAGTGTCATCAGCTTAAAGTTCTGAATTTTCATATTTATAAAATTAATCACATGATGCTGAACATAAATCTTAATTTCAGTGTGCATACGGAGAAAACAGCTCATTGTGTATGTAAAATTTTTCAGTGCTATTATCTTTTAAATCTTATATATCATATCAAAACAAATCCATATAAAGCCACCAATGTGAATTTCATTAGGCTCAGCATCTTAAGCTCAGCATGAAATCTACTAGACCATAAATTTGAAAGGAAGAAATTCAACATCAGCTCCATAAGTCAAATTAGCATTAGGATGAAATCTATCAGAGTGAAAGTTTTATTCAGGGCCATATGATGCTCTCAGAGAAGAAAAAAGGCTTATGACACTGTTCTATTAACCTCAAATACCAGGAGACATCTAATTATAGGAGGGTTTTAAGGCAAGTCAATCAGAGTTAGCAAAACAATGCTTACATTATGACAGACATAAATAACATGCATTTTCATTAAACATTACGTCCTAAATTTCTAATGCTATAAATTGTCTAAAAGAATAGGGCATGAAATGCAATATAGAAATATGGGTATCTATCTATAGAAAATACAGATGCTATTAAGGAACTATAGCTGACATATGCATATCCTATATAATCTAATCTAATAAGATAGTAATATGCAAATTGACTCTCACTCCGTTATACCCACAAGCCACGTCCACCAATCAGGAGCAAATATGCAAATTAACTCAACTAAGATGGTGGCACCCAGTCCACCTCAGCCCTGCAACTGAAGTAGCGAGGCCTGTTAGCCAGGCAGGTGGTGGGGGAGGAAAGGGGTGCCTAGAGGCAGAGCCATCAATCGCAGGAACCTGGGAAGGGGTGGAATCGGCAATCTCAGGGGGTTGGGGGATCTTCTGCCCAGGCCTACAGGCTCGGGAAGAGACCCCAGTCCTGGGAAGGGGCAGACCCGGCCATTGCGGGGGCGGGGGGGGGTTCTGCCCAGGCCTGTAGCCTCCAGCAGAGACGCCTGGCCTGATAAGAGGTGGAGCTGGACATCGCGGGGGTTGAGGGTCTTCTACCCAGGCCTATATTCTAGTCCAGAGGCTACAGGCCTGGGTAGAAGTGGAGCTGGGATTGGAGGGGCAGGGGTGGAGCCGGTGATGGGAGTGAACTACAGAGGAAACACCTTTTATTACAGCTCATTAGCTAAGCTCCCTGTATGCCACTGGTAATATTCTTTGTAACTTGGGTAATAAGAATCCAAAAAGGTGATCTACGGTTTTTCCACCACACTCCTGGAGAAAAAAAAGGAAGGTCCACTGCTGGAAGCCTAAGAAATGTCATATTCTGCCCTAGCTGGTTTGGCTCAGTGCATAATGCCTCAGCCTGCTGACTGCCGGCTCTGGGTTCAATTTTGACCAAGGGCATGTACCTAGGTTGCAGGCTCCTCCCTGGCCAGAGCCCAGGTCAGGGCATATGCAGGAGGCAACCAATCAAAGCATTCCTCTCACTTTGATGTTTCTCTTTGTCTTTCCCTTCTCTTCCACATTCTCTAAAAATCAATGGAAAGGTATCCTCAGGTGAGGATAAAAAAAAAAAAAAGAAAGAAAGAAATGTCATATCCTATGAAAGACCCATTTTGAAAATGCCTAAAGAAAATTGTCATTTTTTCCTGGTGAAGGGACTGGAATCCCTGTTGATAAAAACACCTTGGTGACTGTGGTGACTAGCATTGGCTGTAGCAGTGGGGTGATGGGGCCGGTGGCTTCCCCTGATCAGCCCAGTTGCCTCCCACAAAGGAAGGCCAGACTGCGGCTTAGGCCCTCTCCTCAAGAGGAGCAGGGAGTGGGCCTAAGCCATCCATAGGACATCCCCTGAAGGCTCCCAATATGTGAGAGGGGGCAGGCTGGGCTGAGGAACCCCTCCCCACGTGCACAAATTTAGTACACCAGGCCCCTAGTCTAATCTAATAAAAGAGTAATATGCAAATTAATCATCACTCTGAGACACCTAAGCCATGCCCACCAGCCAAGCCATGTCCACCAGCCAATCAGAGCAGCTGTATGCAAATTAACCCAGCCAAGATGGTGGCCGGCAGCCACGGAACTAGAGCAAACAGGAGGCTTCTGTTGCACCAGCGATGGAGTTGAAACTGCCTGCCTAGGCCAGCTGGGTCTCTGCTTAAGGCAAAAATGTTTCAATTATAGAAGCCACAGAGCTGAAGCAAACAGGAGGCTTCATTGCCTGACTATGTTTCCACTCAGGGCAATGAAGTTTCAATTATAGATGATAAATAAACCCCAGAAACCTGATTCCAGCCAGCCTCCCTGGGACGTTGGGTCAATTGGAGCTTTGGGAAGCCTGAAAACGGCCCTCAGCTCCTCACCCAGGCTAGCCATACCCCCATGGGGTGAGAATCCCCACAGAGGGGCTTGGCCAGCCTGTAAACAGTCATCAGCTCCTCACCCAGTTTGACCAGGCATGCCAGCAGGTGGACATCCCCCGAGGGTTCCCAGACTGCAAGAGGGCACAGGCCAGGCTAAGGGACCCCCCCAAGTGCACAAATTTTTGTGCACTGGGCCCCTAGTCCTATCTAATAAAAGAGTAATATGCAAATTGACCATCACAAGATGGCTTCTCCCATGTGGTCAAAGATGACCACCACAAGATGGCCAGCACAGGAGGGCAGTTGGGAGGGACCCAGGCCTGCAGGGGAGGGAAGTTGGGAGGAACCATCCTGGCAGGTGGTGGGCAGTTAGGGGCAATCAGGCCAGCACAGGAGCAGTTAGGCGTTGATTAGTCTGGCAGGGGAGTGGTTAGGGGCAATCGGCAGGCAAGAGGTCAGGAGCCAGCAGTCCTGGATTGTGAAAGGGATGTCCAAATGCATGTTTAGGTCCCACTAGTAAGATCAGGCCTAAACGGACAGTTGGACATCCCTGAAGGGGTCCCAGATTGGAAAGGGTGCAGGTTGGGCTGAAGGACACCACCCCCACCCCCCACTCCCACTCTGTGCACAAATTTCACGCACCGGGTCTCTAGTCTAATATAATAAAAGAGAAACATGCAAATTGACCATTACCACCAGCCAATCAGAGCGGCTGTATGCAAATTAACCCAGCCAAGATGGAGGCCAACAGCCATGGAGCTAGAGCAAACCAAAGGCTTCTGTTGCAACTGCCTGCCTAGGCTGGCTGAGCCTCTGCTCACAGCCACGCCCACCAGCCAATCAGAGCGGCTG
>PVJC01001675.1:0-89751 GCA_004026665.1 Murina feae | reverse complement strand
AACAGCCAACCAGCCAACAGGACACTTAGCATATTAGGCTTTTATTATATAGGATTTATTATATAGGATACTCATTCTATCCAAGTAGCCTACTGCAAATTTAAGAACATTAGAAAACAATGAGCAAAATTTGAAAGCAATGGCTTACAAAACAAGACTGCATCAAAGGATAATAGGCAATGCAACACCTTTTCAATTGCCTACATAGCCTGGAAAAAACAGTTGACAATGAGAAAGTGTGATGAGAAATATCTGATTAACTCATTAACTTTGGAACCTGATGGTTCACTAAAAGGAGAAAAAAGTTATTTGTATAAAATAAGATGTTTTCTCGGTTAAGCACTATCCTTTTAGCCACCATCATCTCTAAAAACCAAGTAGAACATGAGAAGAGAAATAAATGAGCCAGGAAAACTAGAGGTTGCTGTGTCGATGACAAGTAATCCATTGGAAATGACTTGACTTCTTAAGTAAGCCCTCCAGCTGGTCTGTAGGGACCTCCCTCTTGGGGTGGTACTGGGAAGGTGTGCTGTCTCGCTCAGTCTGCAGAAGATTTAACAGGTTCTAAGCAGGAAGACCATGGTTTAAAGGCGCAATTCCTATGGCCCTGGGAAGGTAATGTCCTCATGTTACTTCCTTAACTGAAAAAAATGGCAATGAGTGTATCTCAGTATTCCATGTAGTAACTGGATGAGTGAGTTTTACTAAACAGAAAAACTGTTGTTTTATAGATTAAGGAAAAATAAATGCATAGTGCTGAAAGCAATTCCTGGTACACAGTGGGTATGCAGTCATGTGTTTGACTCCATCCTTTCCCTTTCTATCTGAGATGCACTTCAGTACTCAGCATTAGTGGTGTCAACACGTGTTGAGATAATGTGTCCATTTGATGGTCTAGCTTTTCTCAGTTGATGAAAATGAGTATCATAGGTAATAGAGTTAAGGATCAGTACCCACAGGATTAATTGGCTTATCTTATTCCATAGTCAAAGACCATCTCAACCAAGTTTTTCTTTGCTTTCAATGAGGTCAGGGAAAAGAACTAACTTCAGATCTGCTCTCACTGCTCACTGTTTTCTAATGCAAGAAGCATGGCCACTGACCATGGGCATGAGCACCATCTGCATACTTGAAAGTGTTTATTTTGTGTTACTATTATATTTCTGGGTACATTTGATAAGCCTGGCCATTCCCTCTGAGACTTCTCAACACTGGTTGCACATTAAAATCACTTGTGTAGCTTCATAAACATGTCAATGCTCAGGCCCCACACTGAAAACGTGGAACAAAGCTTTCTGAAATGGACACGATTCTCACCAGGATGACCACCCTGTGAATCAATAGAAACAAAGCTCATAGGTCAAAGAAAACCATTCTCTTTCTCCTCAGGGACTCACCAGCATTTGCACAGACCTCTATGGCTGGCTATATGACCCAGAGCCCTTCCTTAAAGTGGGACACTGCGTGCTCTGAATCCAGACCTGACACTGAATTTACTACGGTTGGGTAGTTGCTGCCTTATGGAGAATGGCCCCTGGGATACTGCACTTACACATTAAACAGCCGAGCCAACGGATGCTTTAACTGCCAGGGAAATGACAGAATGGGGAGACTCTCTGTTCATCTGGCATGGGTGCCAGCTTGGCAAAGGAGTATGTTTTCCCTGCAGTCATTGAGAGAAAATAATCTAGCAATACCCTTGGCCTTCTAGCTCTCAAATACAGAGCCACATTCTCTTTTCTAGCTTATCCTCAACACAAACTGAACTCCAGGGTAAGAGAAGCAAAGATGTGCCTTTGTGTCTTTTTCTAGTCTTGACATGCTTTTACAGTTCTTTGGACTGGTCTGGCCTCTAAGCTGACTGGCTTTCCAGAGAAGGCTATCAGTCAGCACTGTCAGAGTGGCCTTCTGAGCTACATCGCTCATAAACACATCATGTCTACTAGTATTAGTACCTTTCCCCACCATTTGACTGTTTTGTTCCTGGTTATTGGTGGCATATTGTTTTTTCTACTATATGTTGTAAAGTTTTAAATAATTTATAAAATTCCAGTGACAATACAAGATCATTATAAAATTACTAGTGCCCTGGTGCCCAAAATTCATGCATAGGGTAGGGGGGTTGTCCCTCAGCCAGGCCTGCACCCTCTCCAATCTGGGACCCCTCGGGGGATCGGATGGTGTCTAAACTGGCAGTCGGACATCCCTCTCACAATCTGGGGCCACTGGCTCCTAACTTCTCACCTGCCTGCCTGCCTGATCACCCCTAATCACTCTACCTGCCAGCTTTCTCTCCCTCAACTGTCCCCCCCACACTGCTGGCCTGATCACCCCCAACTGCCCTCTCCTCCTAGCCTGATCACCCCTAACTGCCTCTGCCTCAGCCCCACCACCATGGCTTTGTGCAGAAGAATGTCTCAAAGGTCTCCCAGTCTAATTAGCATATTACCCTATTATTTGTATAGATAACTATAAAATTATAATATTATATAATTAGAAAATGGGCACCAAATGTTAACCATTGTCAAACACAATTTCCAAACACTTGGCATATGTACATCTTCTTTTTGGTTTTTACAAAAATGCAATCACAGAATAGTCAATATGGTACATCTTCATTTTTTATGAAATAAAATATATAAATATCTCGTCATCAAAACTATTCATTTAGAATATTATCTTTAAAGGTATTTCAATCTCTCCTTGTAATTTACATAAAATTTCCATATTGATAAATATTTAGCTGTTTTGAATATTCTGCTGTTATAAACTGTGCTACTATGATCCTTGTAGCTCTTCAGCTGCTATTACACCGTCATGATCGACTGACGATGACAACCTTCCTGGGCACTGGCAACACATTCTGTGGCTTATTACCAAGAAACAAACCAATTGCATTACTGTCACAGGTGAATGCTTCCGAAGAAAGAGCAATGCTGTACTCTTTGCTTGCTAATGGTAAGGAAGAGGAAAGGTGCAAAAGCCCAGTCTTAGGCTCTGCCCTTCTGCCACTTAAAACTGTCATTTAATTTTTCAAATCACTGATGGTGTCTAATCACTTGCTATGAATCTCTTCTATTTCCTTTTAAAAATATTTTTGTCACACATATTCATGCTGTGACTAGATCTGGGTGGAATGGAAATGTGTCCAAGCAGGCCCTGTTTGTGCTGGGGTGACATATGACATCCGCCTGGGGCATGCAGGCCCTTTTTACTGTGGTGCTGGAGCAGGACAGTAATAAAGTCCATTAGAGGTGAAAAAAAAATACTGAAGTGAGGGATGGGGAGGGGCAAATAGCCCAGAGCCCCCCAAAGGAGATAGCATCTCAAAAAGGTATCTGTCAGGCCTAGTTCAGTGGTTGAGCATCGACCTATGAACCAGGAGGTCAAGTTCAATTCCTGGTCAGGTCACATGCCCAGGTTGCAGGCTCAGTGCCTAGTATGGGGCCTGCAGGAGGCAGCCAATCAATGACTCTCTCTCATCATTGATTTTCTATCTCTCTCTGCTCTCCCTTCCTCTCTGAAATCAATAAAAATATGTTTAAAAGAAAAAAAAAAAGAAAGCCATCTGCCAGGAGTGGTAGTTAGAAAGTCCACTTATTTGCTAACAGTTCCATGGCTACTGGAGACAGAATAGGCAGGGAGGTATCACTTCATTCCCTTTGCTTGGGTCAGAGCAGACCGTTCTTCTTTTCAGAGGAAGTGTTCAAAGATTCTCTATCAGTTCCTTCCTAACAGGCAACCTGGAAGGCAAGCTGCAGCTAACAAATCCCCTTGGGGAGACTGAAGCTGGGACTGGCTGTCAGGACTTTGGGAGGCCTCCCTGGCCTCCTCTTGCTCCCCTCCCCCACCCCGGATCCACTGCTCCCCAGCAAGAGCACATGCAGGCAGGCTGTGGTCACTGGCACTTCGCTCTAGGTCAGACCCCTGGAACGTGATTTCTGCAGAAGCCTCGGAGGGGAAGTCAGCTGAAGGAATTTCACTCAGGTCCGGAATGACCCAGTCTCTAGAGGGCTGGATCCAATATATAAAGAGGCTGCAATTTTTTATCTGACTCTCCCAGAATGAAAAGCCATCTACATACTCCCTCAGGGCCTTATTCATATGTTTCCCAAAATGTTACACTGTGGGAAACACTAATATTAAATAAATAGCCCCTCTCTCTTTTACCAAGGACATCTAAAAAAAAAATCACTCATGAAAAACTGGGATGCTGTTTTCAATTGTTAAAACTAACAAAATGAAAACCATCATTTTCCTAAATTCCATAGCCAATTAAGAACCGACATCATTAGTCACTACATTCAAGTCCATTTAACAAACAGATGTCAGTTTAAGGAGAACAGAGTCAGAGGCAGAAGGCAGATCTTAGAACTGAAAGATGAAAGTGTGATGGAGAGAAGACTCATCCAGCAGAGAAAGAGAAAAGGAATCAGATGGGATCTGAGAATTCACCAAGGAGAGCAGACATGGTGCTAGTCAAAACATTCCTGGCAAGGGAGCAGATCCATTTAAAAATCAAACCCTACTTTCAGTGGATTCTTCTTTTCTACTCTCTTACTTGTTCTGGGCCTGTGAGAAAACGTCATTTATAAAACTTGAGATGGTCAGATGGAGAGAAAAGGGAAGAGGGGGAGGTAGGCAGGCAGGAGGAAATGAGAGGTTGTATCCACTGACAAACTCAGCGGTGACTGGAATGCCTGCTACAGAGGGAGAACGAAGGGGGGGTGGGATGGAGTGCCAAGGCAGAGAAAGGTGCCAGCTCCCTTGCACAAAGGGGGCGGGGGAGGGCTCCTCTCAGAAAACCGAGAGAGATTTTGGTGGTGATGTCAGAAATGGAGCATCTGCCTTCTAAGGACTTTGCCAAGTGGCATAGGGGGCCAGAGCCAGAGTGCCAGTTCTCTCTGTAATAGGAGAGGCAGGAAATGGGCTGGGAGCATGAAACTCAGTGGGAAGAGCCACATTTGAAGGACACGAGCAAGAGAAGAAACGGGGAGGAACATGCAACCTTGGTTTCCTGGGTCAGGAAGACATCGTATTGTATGTTTGCATGGTTTTCTATGGTTGACAAAACACAGACCCCAGCACCCTGAAACCTCACAGGGATTGGGGAGGCCAGCACGTTATCATGACTGTCCAGATGAAGAAACTATCACCCAGAAATAGGTGATATGTTTGATCACAATAATCCTTACATGGGTCTAAGGTTCTCATGTTCTTCCTACCACATATGAGCAGCTTCTCTGGGGCAGGTCTGCACTACATGGGTAGGGTGTGAAGGGCTTTGTCAATGGTAATGCATTCTTAAATGGCTAGTTATTACTATCACTAAATCGCCAGCCTTGCTATTACATCAGTTCTCAGCTGAAAACAGCCATTCTTCCCACGAGTAGAAGGAAAGAAAGCACAAACTCTGAGTTTAGGAGGAAAAAAGGTATCTCCCAAACATGACATCAAAGTCATAACTCATCCACTGGCTGCCAGGGAGAGCCTCCTTTGACTGCTAAGCTAGTGTCTCCCAAGGAAGACAGATGCTGGCCTCTCCTCCCTTCTAAATCATCTTGCTTTGCTGCTCCCCAGCTTCGACTTCCTTGTATCACCAGCCCTCTTTATGAACATTACACATATGTGACAATTCTTCATCAACAAGAAATAAAGGAGGATGCAGGATCAAATCTGAGGTTTCTGATGACTCCAAATACAGTACTGATTTTAGTGTCTGTTTCATAGAGACATCTCATTGGATTGGTTCCTCACTTGATTTCAGACTGCTCCAGATCGCACTGGGTTTGCTCTTGAACCAGGCCTTGATTGACCTGGGTTCAGGCAGCTCTGGCTACTTTGCAGAGAGGGAAAGCAATATGACATCACTGCGAAGCAGCTGGACACAAAGGATAGAGACCCAGATCTCAAGTTTGACTCAGACTCCGCCTCCCAGTAACTGGCTATAGAATCCTAACAGTGGCTTTCTTTGAGTGCCTGTGGTGGGCCACCTGTTTTACATACCACTATAGTATCTTTATTCCTCACAGTAACATGCAAGGTAGATCTAAAACCTCACTCTACAAGTAAGACACTAACAAGGAAGTTAGAGAGCTTGGTCAAGTTCACTCAATCAGCACATAGGACAGTCACCCTTCCTTGCATCTAGAACTGCAAAACTTTCAACTTTTCCCCCCCAAAAAATCATTTCCCCCTCATCTACTCTACAAATTTCTAAGACGATGAATGGTGTCTTTTGAAGGTTGCCTTTAAAATAAGTTTGTATTTATAGAGTTCTACACATGTACCCACCTGCGAATCTGCTTTTCCCCTACATGGTGAGTGTGTGGCTGACTCCTAAGGTCAAGTTCACATGTAGCTCTGTAGCTTGGGAGGAGTCCGCATTTCCAGCCACATTTTTATGACAACAGGTGCCTCATCACTTCAAAAACTGAAATGATTGCCTAAAGCTATCCTACTGTAAACTACAAAAAAAACTGATGACTAATAATTATAGTTACCCCTAATCTACATTTCTTCATAAAATTTAGCAATAAAAAAAATCCTGTTCTTAATTGTACTCAACACATGTAGTTATACTTAATGCAGCATTTCAGGTTGAAATTCTCAAAAATTTGAGTGTAATCACAAACGAAGATGTTTAATTTTGGTATTTTCTGTTATTAAATGTATACTTCAAATAGTGGGATCAACCACCTTCTTGGTCCTTGGCTTTGAACTGGCTTGCCCTCCACTCCAGCATTCTTCCCCCTAGTCTATTCGACTGCATGCACAGACATCCTTCAAGGGCTGCTTCATATCCAATATCTTAAAATATAAATTTCCCTCTTCTAACCTCAGTCTCCTTTCTGGCCATTCCTTATCTATCTTTCTGATTGACTTCCAATCAGTTTCCAAGCTCCAGAGGTTCTTAGTTCACAGAGTCTCTTGGGCATATCCCTTCCTTTCATTCTGTCTTCCTTGGATGTTCAAGTTCATATCCAGTTCTTAGCCAAGTCAACTAACACACCTATACAAAAGTTCCATCAGATGAACTTTCCTAGAACATGAATATAATATTAACTCCTGCTCAAAGAGCTCAGCCACTTGCCCTCTGATATTAAAAAGTCTAGTTAACTTGGCATTCAAGGCCTTTGAGAAGTTCAACCCAACTAGCTTTTTCAATGTTATCTTCCAAACAGCACTTATTTTTAGGATCCTATAACTCAGTAGCCCATTTATAATACTAACTGTGTTAGTTATGTTCCTTAAACAAGCTGAAAGTTTCTCTGCCTCTGTACTTGCTCAAGCTATTTCTGCCTCTTGAACTCTTTTGCCCAAGATATATGGTTAGAAAGTTAACCATATCTTTCAAGGTCTAAATCTCCATTTTGTTTTTCTCCCATGGTATTTTCATCATGATTCCTTTTTTATAGGTATTTATATACATTTCTTCTCTATTATTAAATTTAATGTTGTATTCATTTTAGTGCCTAGTGAAGTCCTTGCACAGTGTAAAAATTTTGGAATGAATGGGCTAGTTAAAAAAATACTTTGACTTCTCAATATGTATTTCCTTGTACGTTAAATAATTAAATATTCCCTGAAGCCAAAGCTGAGTCTACTCACAATTAGTATAAGATTTTACTAACTGAATTCTATAACCCCTGTTTATGGAGAAGTATTTGTGTCTACATGCTGATATAACATTTTTGTAAGTATGGCTATGCGATTCATTAAAATAAGAATTTTTAATATTTTTTTGTTGAGTGTATGAGTCCAAATACAGAAGGAAGTGCTCATTGAAAAACTGTATGCAGTCAGGTACTAAAAAGACACATGCGGATTGCCCCACATCTGAAATTCTAAGTGTACAATTCCAGGCTTTTATTGATGGAAACATAGGTGCTAAATAGCACCTCCAATTTCACGTTGACTTTTGTCATGACCCAGATTAATATTCACTTTCCCCTCACTTATGGCCGCCATATGGCCAGTGCTGAAGAAAAACTGTGTCCACCTGAGCACACCACAGGGCTTCCCTCCCATCTTTTCCACCACAGGGAAGTGAAAAGAAAGCTTGCAAGTACTGTCCTGGGATCGCCGTTCAGCTGCTCACCTTGACTACACCATCGTTACCTGCTCCTCTAACTTTGTGCTCCAGTAAATTACCTCTCTCAGATGAAAGACTTGGCTATTAGCTGTTGACACAACTTCAGTCATTTTATTTTTATTTGTGACTTACTGAGGCAGTTAACAAAATTAAAGCCATGAATTTCTCCCCTAATTAGGCATTTGCACCTTTCATAGATGACACTCAAATGTACACAATATAGGTTCCATGCACGATACACATCAATAGCACCACATGAAGTCATTTTGGAACTTAAATTTAGATTTAAATTGGTATTTAAAGTTAATCCTCACTGAATAGGAACCACTGAAAAGGAGGCAAGCTTGGAAAGTACCAAGCAATTTGGCATTATTCGGTGCAGTATGCCAATTAGCTTTATTCAAAAGCAAACATTTTTGCAAAGCAAAAAATTCTCCCTATAGTCCAAGCATTAAGAACGTAGACTCTTAATTACTCAAGAAGGAAGTGCATTTGCTCTATGATAGCAGTATAAACAGCCCAACGAGCGTTCTCAATGGCCCCGTTCTGAAGAGCCCCAGCCTGGCTCCACTCCCTCATCTCCCACAAGCTGCAGGAGCCAACATCTGTGCCCATTAGATTAGCTGCAGATTTTAAGGAAGACAGTGTTGTCCACCAATGGAGTGCTTAGTTCTTTGCCCTCAATAATAAATATATTCAGGAGTAATAAGAATTCAGTAGAATCCTTTACTTCATCTGAACTAATCAAGTCATTGATAGGTACTTTAAGCGACCTTACCAGTAACCTGGAAAACCTCTCAGTTATAATTCCCTCTCTCTCATTCCTCCATTCATATCAGTTAGCTTGAGATTCAACATTAGCTTCAGAATAGTAAGGGAACTTTTATTGTAAGAAATTCGAAAGGTACAGCACTGATTCATAGAAAGCACTCTGGCATCACAAACAGAAGTGTAACTAATGATGAATAATAATCACATTGTCTCTGAAGGCAAGAGCATGAAAATACAGCTATGAAGTAAAAAAAATAAAGATAAAAGAATAAACTCCTGAAAGGGCCACATGTGTCCTAAAGAACATAGGTAGAAAGCTTTTATTGTTTTTTGAACACCTAGTGTCACTATTTCATTTGATTATTTTACAATGTAACTTTTTATAAACTTAAGACGATCATAGATTTGCAGACCCACTGGTATCTAATAGTACATATTCACCTGAGACTATCAACGTAAAGCAGTTCCATGAATGTTAACATACAGGAGTGCGCAAAAGTAGGTTTACATTTGTGAGTAGGCGGAGCATAGAGATTATTCTTGTTGAGTTGATAAAGCTATTGTAAAAATCTACTTTCACCCAACCCTGTATTTCTCTCCAGCTTTCTCACTTGTCTATCATCAGTGCAAGAAATGCTACTCTTGATTTACACTTTATAACAAATCTTTTTCTTCTCCAGTGTTCTTGTATGTATATGCCCATGATTGCCAAATCTTATATATTCTTAGTCATTTGAATAAACTGAGATCACTTCTATACTCCATCTGTAATGCATGGCTTTTGCCAGTGTCTTCAGGAATACATTTTTCTGCGTGATTTGAAAGGGCCACCTTAAAATATATAATTTTATGCAACAGCTATTAAACTTGTTTGATTCAATATCCCAAAAGTTGTGTGCATGTTGAGGAATCAAATTCAAGAAATGTTAAGTAAATTAATGGGTTATAATGTCTTTATTGGACATCAGTCTCCTAGATTCATTGAAAGATAAAATATGGGCTCTGAGGATGATTGGTCTTATTTAGGATGATATTTCTTGCACTTTCATGATTGGAAAGTAGAACTAAAGCATTTCAGAGGTTTCAAGTGGGCACGAGTACATTGCTTCCTAGCTTGAAATGCATAATAAACCAGAAAGCTAGTTGTCAAACAGCTAAATAGACTGTACAAAGATGACCCCATTGCTCTTCAAATGAAGACTGAAAAGTAGGGTGCCATGGTGATTCTGGTTTTGTAAACAACCTACATCCAATCAGTTGACAAAGACTGATTTTTTCTTTGAAATTTTTATAGTTAGTTGGTTGGGGTATGTTTTTCAAAGCCTATAAAAGCTTATGGATAACAGCAGCTATCTGTTTGTGAATTTATAATCCCATGAAAATGCTGTAATTTACTGAACCACTGAGCAAGTCCATGCTACTCCCCAGTCCCAGCCCCATAGGATGTAACTCACTTTAACAAAGATTTGGAGTCAATGATGTAAATAAGGCAGTCCTCACAGGCAGAAGGGGGATAATGCTAGGAAAACATGCTTCCCAGTTTTTGTAAAAAAACACTGTAATCATTAAACAGAATAGCCATATCTCAGAACATAAATTCATCCCATTTTTGTTGCTGAATGAAGATGTCAGGGCAGAATTTATAGTTTAGACTTAGGATGGGCTAGCTATATATCTACATTTGCTAAAGCAATTACTGGAAGAAAAAAAAAAACCCTAGAAAACACTGTGGGTAAAAGCCAAAGAATGTCTTAAATATAGATTGCTTAAGGAAAATACATGGATGTTTCCATATCTTGTGAATGACAGTTTTTAAGAGGTTATCTTTAAAATAAAGTGGATGAATCATGGTTTAACAGTTGGCCCCTTTTCCAGTGCTTCCTACAAACTAGAATTGAGGCTCCAGCCTCAATTCATCTTCCAATTTCCAAACCAGAGAAGGTACTTCACCCTTTCACCTTTGTATTTTAGTGCCTGCGGGATGCTTTATCATTGGTTTGGGCATGTTTCTTTTTTAGAAATCTTAGAATGAGAAGGATGAGATAACTCTTCAACCGTCTCAATCTTTAACAATTTTAATGAAATACAATGTTTGTACTTGAACTAACAGGTGTTTTATTTTTTCCTTGCTCACTCTACTTTTCTACCTACTTGGATCAATCCATGTAACACACTAGCTGTAAAATATTCTGATTATATTAACAAGCTTTGACCTGAAATCTGATTTAAGCCTCCATAAATTTGCTTTAGTCCTTGATAAGCAGATGCTCAAAACCCAGAGGGAAGATAGGGGTGGGTGGGGGTGAGGGGGAGAGATCAACCAAAGGACTTGTATGCATGCATATAAGCATAAGCAATGGATGTGGACAACAGGGGGTGAGGGTGAGGGTAGGAGTGGGGGGATGAGAGGACATTGAGGGGATAAGGTCACATTTGTAATATCTTAATCAATAAAGGGAAAAAAATAAAAACAGACCCAGAGTTATAGAAGCATGAACAGACTGTTTTTGTTTTTGTTTTTTAAATAAATCTTTATTGTTCAGATTAAAAAATAATAACAACGTAAGTTTCACTAGCAAACTAAGGGTAGGAAAGGATGCCGACAGATGAGGGCTGAGTGTGGAGGGGATGCTAATAAACGGGAGGTAGGGGTGTAGTGTGTCCTCCTGGACCAACCCATGAAATCAGTGTGTGAAGCTCTGGGAAAGCCAAGGGCCTCTGCCACCCAGTGCCGCTATGTGTGTGGTGCTGGCCACGAAGACAGAGCCCCCTTGCCTCTGATCCAACCATTGTCAGCTCATCCTCTGTTGGTTCCAAGCTAAACCATCTTGGGGATCACTTTTCAGCAGCTGAGAGACATCCATAGAAGGACCTAATGTCTCACATTTACCACTTGGGGTTGAAATTTAGGTAGGTGAGCATCTGCTATGTACTCCCCGTACCTACATCACACGCTGTCCACATCTACATACAACAGGAACAAGGCAATCCCTGTCTGTGTTCTGTTCCCCCATTTCCTTCCCGTAATGGTCCTACCTCATGATGACAAAGCAAAAGAGGGGACAGATTAGGTTGAGTGGGTTCTAGGATCAGTTCTGTCCCTTACTATCCATCTGGTCTAAGTAAGTTGCTCACTGGATTTCTCTTGGACTGTTTCCTTTCCTGTGAAAGATGTTTAACGAGATACATCTAAGGTTCCTTCACTTCTAAGTAGTAAACATCAATAGTTTATCCTTTCTTTGTAGCATGCTCCCTCCCTGCTTTTCACTGATGTCTATTTCTCCATTTCTATTTTCTGAAGTGTTACTCCTCCACCTGGGTGGAGCCTTCTCCTCCCGCCCCACAGGCCGCCTGCCTGGGAAAATCTCATTCCTCTGTAATGGTGGCTCCCACGGCTCCCAGCCTGTTGCTTTCTGAATGAGCTGCCTGTGTCAGCTGTCAGCTACTCACAACAAAGATCCTCTCTATTTTATTTATGCCACTTTCCCAACTTGGTGACATTCAATAAACATCTTTTAAATAACTGACCTTCATAACCTTCTTTTGGAGGGTCTCTTTAAGCAAAGGGAATGGTTAAGAGAAGTCATACTTCCGTAGATGGAGAGTTTGGCCATGGGCTAGGCCATAGTTTCTTTATACTTCTAACTGCCTTTTCTATTTCCTTCCTCCCTATCACCCAGCTCCTGATAAGGGAATCAAATATTGTTTAATACATCTTTAGTGAACGTTTGTGATTAAAACAGATCATATCCAATCTAAACTCATACCCGCAAAAGTATTTATTCTATGGTCTTCTTTGTAAGAAATGCAAGCATTCCAATAACCCTCCCAGCCTTAATTTATCAATATTTTCTTCTATCGATCTTCTGGCAGGATTGTCAATAATATTTTTTAATTGAGATATAATTCACATATAACAGTGTATTAGTTTCAGGTGTACAACAATTCAACATCTGTATGTTTTACAAAATGATCACCACAGTAAGTCTGGTAAATATGCATCACCACACATAGCTATAAGGTTTTTTTCTTGCACTGAGGACTTTTAAGATCTACTCTCTTAGCAACTTTCAAATATATATAATACAGTATTATTAACTACTAGAGGCCTGGTGCACAAAACTCATGCACACAGGGAGTGGGGAGTTCCCCCTCAGCCTGGCCTGTGCCCTCTCGCAGTCTGGGAGCCCTTGGGGGATATCTGACTCACGGCTTGGGCCTGCTCCCCATGGAACGTCATTCCACCACTCGGTTGATTTGCATATTAGCTTTTTATTATATAAGATAGTCCTCATGATGTATATCATCTCAGACTTACATATCTCATAACTAGAAGCTTGTACCTTTTCACCCACTTCACTCAAACATTTCCTTTCAGATTGTGGGTATCTTTAGTGTGATGGCACAGCTCTACGGTATCACACAAAGGCCAATTAGAAAACACTAAGTGGCAAGATTGTCTCTTGCTTTACTTTCTACATTTCCTTCTTAAAATCACGTGGGGTGGCACTTCAGAATTCCCTTTACACAAAGGACACAATAAAACACAATCCCACTGCCTGAATCTGGGTAATGGGAGACAGTAATTAAAACAGCTGTGGGAAACAAGGCTATGACAAGTGGGTGGTTCAACTGGGGGAACTGAAAGTACAATGAATAATTGCTAATTAACAAACCATTAGACACTGAAGGATGCTTCATGCTCACAAAAGTGGCAAAACAGCACCAAAGGCCCATATTTCTGAGAGAGTATAGTTAAAGACTTAACATTCATGAGCTTGGTCAAGGTTCAGCAATAGAAATTACTTGTTCCTTGGGCTTGTCCAATTCTGCTAAAATAAAAGATATAGAATTGGAGCAAATTTTAACTGCAATACTGAGTTAAAAGACATTAATATAGGAAATTATTTATAGCCTTAAGTAGCCTAAAAAAAACACCCTAATTTTTGTTGGTAACTTAAAAGCAATAGCACAGGAATGAAAAAAAACAAAACAAAAAAAAAACAAAAACACAACCAAAACCAAAAAACAAAACAAACACTACACCATGTTATAGTTAGGTAATACACTTTAAATCTGAGTAAATGAATATATATAAGCATCACTTTTGATAGGATTGCAAAATATCAGTTCAAGAAAAGCCTATAAAAGTCTTCCTATCTTTGAGACCATGGGCCAAGAATGTAAGGTATTTTCCTCGAGAACAAATCTCTCTGAAATAGTCACACTAGTTTGACTTCTGGTACTCATTTGAAATTGCCAACTGGTTGAATAAAATACCACCTGTAAGTACCCAATCATATTTTCTTATAGAAGAGAACTCTGAATTTTCTTCCTACTGAGAAGAAAAAAAATCTACAGATTTCAATTTCAGAAATACATCAGGAGTTAATAGAGAAATCAGGGTTTCTGCCTTGCTTCATAGCCAAAAGATAATGGAATCTTAGGCTCTTGGTCAAGAATTCCTGCTTCAGAATTGTCCAAAGCAAGCAGATGGCCAGAAATAAATTTGAATCCTCCAAAGATTTTTAAATTCACCATCCTTCAGAAACATGCCCACAAAATACTACGTCAGAGCTTCAGTTTATCAAGAGTGAGTCTGTGATCATTCATTTAGAATCGCTGAACACAACTCTTAATTCTTACAGCACAACCTCCATCTGTCACCTAGCTAGCTGAGTAGAAAAGCATTGAAGGTGGTGGCAAATTATGAGGCGGGACAGTGAAAAGGACTAAGAGAAATAAGATGCTCAGGCTTTTGGGAGAAATTACAGTAGAAATCTTATTCCGTCTGCAGTGGGAATTATTCATTCTGGTGCCACATCATCCAAATGCCACCATTAGCAGAGGTGGGAACGAGAATGTAGTCATACATGTACAGTATGACCTGCTTTTTCTTGCTTCGCCTTCCATTTCATGGCTGTCTATCAACCATCCAATCAAGCTACTGATTTACTAATGCTGCTATTCTATATCTCCAAATCCTTCACCACCAAAAATGCAGTGCTGTGAGTGGTGTAAAAAATAGCCCAGCGAATAGCAGCAACCACTAAGATAAGAAGAGTAAACAGGAGAAGAAAAAAAGAAATGAAAGAAAAAAGGAAGAGGTAACCTCTGCAAGCAAGTATTAGATAAAACCTATTTAAGAAATACTTTTAATAAATCATGGGCAAGGGATTCAATGCATGCCTGTTTTCACTAAAGCTATTGGCAATAAGTCTTAGAGATGGTTTGTTAGATTATTACAGCATCCCTCTGAGGTCAATGAAATTATGTAATAAAAAATCAGAATATGAGAACATTTCAGTTTGACTTGTGACTGATGAAACCTAGGAGGAAATCAACTTTTGATACTAGGGATCACACGGAAAGTAGATTCATTTGGTTTGCATTAAAAGCATTCTAGTGACTAGTAAAAGAAGCCTATAAATTCCACCAACAGTTTAATATTTATGAAAAATAAAGCTTTGCAGATATCTATTTGCAGAAATAGCAGGGGAAAAGTAGAACTATAAATGAGATCTTCCTACTATGTTAATATAGTCATCATAATTATGACATGCCTTTTTAATACATGAATTAGCACTCTTTGAACTCACCTATAAATTATCTTTGATATTTGCTAATCACATTATCAAATACCATTTTTTTCATTAATAAAGCATTTTCACATACCTTATCTCAAGATATTCATCAAAGTACTTTGATTTAGAACTATTTTCACCATTTTTCAGAAAAAGAAATGAGTCTTCAACATATAACTAAATTCGCTATTCCATAAGGCCAGCAAATGAGATATTTCAAGCCCAAGAACAGTACCCATTCTATAATACTGCAATACAAGCTTGAAAATGTTTTTTTTTAAATACATTTTTATTGGATTTAATTGGGGCACCAGCCTAAAAGTGTTTGGCACTAAGACTGTTGAATAAAGTGAATGACCAGGCAAGATAATGTCTTAGAAATTTTTTAAAAAATAGGTAACATCTATGGCTCTGAACATAATTTCAAAAGAGGAATTTAGAAGAGCTTTGAACAATTATGATGTATTGGAATCCAGGCACACTTCATAGGCAATAAATGGAATGTATGTTAATGGCTGGCACAGTATTTGACACAATGAATGCTGGCAGAAAAATTTCAAAGGGAGCAGTGCCATGTGTAAGTATGATAAGGTTTCTCTAATAAATAACCAGTCCCATTAGAAAATTATGTATAGATATTAAAAATATAAATTGGTACAGATTTTCTTAAAATAACTCAGTAAAAGTTATTAAGAGCCTTACCGTATCTATATATTTTGATCTATTTATTCCAATTTAAGTAGTTAGCCTAAAGAAATAATCTAATATGTCAACTAAATCTTTTTTAAATGTCCACTATGGCATTCATTATTTACGTGTAAACATTTGTAAAAAGAAAACAAAACCAAATAATATTTTAAAAAATAATAGGGCCTCACTAGGTAAATTGTATTTATATAATAGGATATTATTCAGCTATCAAGATTTTATTTTAAATAATTTTATTTAACTAATATTTTAGCTCTAGCTGGTTTTGCTCAGTGGATAGAACACTGTCCTGCAGACTGAAGGGTCCTGGGTTCGATTCTGGTCAAGGGCACATGCCCGGGTTGTAGGCTCAGTCCACAGTGGGAGGCGTGCAAGAGGCAGCCAGTCAATGATTTGCTCTCATTACTGATGTTTCTCTCTCTCTCTCTCTCTCTCTCTCTCTCTCTCTCTCTCTCTCTCTTCCTCTCTGAAATCAATAAAAAAGAAAAGAAAAGAAAAGAAAAAAGAAATACTGTAAACATAGACCTACACAACAAAAGCAGGAACAAAACAAAGATTATATACACTAAAATGTAAAAATTATTTATAATTTTCTCCTTATCACATGAAAATATATCAGGTACATTATTTTTCTACAGACACCTAAGTTATTTTCGAGTCAGTATCTTAGCAATAACTAACATGGACTGAGTTTTTGCCATGTGTCAGGGATGATTCTTACCATTTTACACATACTCTCTCATTTACTTCTTATTAAAAATCATGAGGTACAGCTATTTGTCCTGTTTCATAGATGAGGAAACTGGGGCAGAGGGACATGAAATAACTAGTTCAACATCATCTTCCAAGTGAATAGCTGAGCTAGGGCTTGAACCAGGTCATCTGACTCCAGCACTCATGTCCTTCAGGCTCTGTTACACTGGTCACATTACACAGGCTGCTTAGTGATGGGTCACCACACATTCATGTGGAGAAAGTGATCTCTTGCAACTATGACCCTTGTCTATGAAACTGTATAGCCCTGTTGGTGATATGGCTTGTCATTCTAATGGTGTAGTAAATGTAATTAATTCACCACTAGAGATAACAGTGGTCATGAATGTGTTGCTTCTTAATACTGAGAATCCAAGAGCTGCTTATAGATGGACATTATGCCCATTTATATCCATCTGCATCCATTTACAGTGTGTCAGGCACTGGTCTAAAGCCTGGGAATAATGAGCAAGTTCTAATGCCCTTCGCCTTAAAGTTTACAGTTCTTTGGAGGGAGCCTGCACTCTTTAATGAAGCTATTTCCTAACCAGGGGAGGGGAGCACCATGTGCAGAGCCAGGAGATTCAGATTGTTTCCTTGCTGAAATACGCTCTTTAGGAGCAGGTTTCAAAGACAACACAGGTCATTTTACTGGTTTCAGAAATTCCGGTTAAATGCACTGGCAAGTATAATGTCTACAAAACCCACAGCTGCTAAAACAGCAAAGGTGTAATTCAGCCACAATAATAAACACATAGAGTTTTATCATTAGAGTACCAACTACAAAAACTCGAACATAAATTTACGATGGATGAAAACTACTGGTGGACACTTTTGTTATGACTTCATTTAAGTGCCTCCTGAAAAGTTAGAGACTAAATTAGAGTGTGTTTTTTTTTCCTGGTTATCATTGCTGATTTTTGAAATAATTTTCAGAATCTTTATAATCATCCCTTTTAAAATTTATTTTATTAGGGTGACATTGTTTAATAAAAGTATGTAGGTCTCAGGCACACAATGCTATAATACATCATCTGTATATTGTGTTGCGTGTTCACCGCCCCAGGTCAAGTCTCTTTCCATCACCATGTGTCCTCTTTAAACCCTCTTCTAACCTCCTCCAGATTCCTTTTTTTCTTAAGAAAGTTAGAAAGAATTCAGATGTTACGTACACTTCATATTTGATTTACTTTCCACCTTTTCTCCAAATACCACGTGAGCCTCATATCAAATACAAGAGAGAACTGAAGCTTGCCTGAGGCTTTATGATACATAATACCCTTGCACAACATAATATAAATGAACATCCTTTAAGGAGGAACTCAAAGGTGTAAAAGGTGTAATGTGTCAAATTTCTTTCCAACTTTCCTTGTTTATCAGGCAGACTTATATTTACTAATCCCTAGGTGAACAGGTGGGAATACAACTGATGTGAATAGAAGATGTGTTATGATCTCATGAACTATGAGATGATCCACTGCAGGCACATGATGGGGTATTTCACTGGGCACTGCATTCAACAATACAGATTGATTTACCAGCTAACAGCTGCAAAGAAAGTCCATTTTTTGAGTAATATATTTTATATCAATTGAAAAAGAAAATTATGGAAGCGAAATATAGCCTAATGTTTAAATGGCCCCTTGAGTGTATGAACAATTTAGAAACAGAAAATGAATAGAACTTCTCAGATGTAAAAGTATTGTTCATGCCCTTCAAGTATCTTATAAACACAAATCGAAGTGATTATGGAATTGCTAATGAGTGAAATTGCATTCTTTTCTGCCTTCTATTTTAGGTATTGATTTTGCTGGAAAACAATATACTAGACTGAGATTAAAAACTCTAGGAACTGTTGAGCTTCTAGCCAATGAGATAGTTAGACTTTGGGGAAGCAAACATCTATAAACATCAACAGGATAGATAAAGGCCCACATGAGATGCAGCACCAACGTGTGTTTTAATGCAGCAGTGTAACTGATGTGTGCCTAGTGCACCAGGACATTACGTAGTGTTACCTTTACTTGCTACTGAGTAACTCAAAACTTATGGTCAAGCCCTGACCGGTTTGGCTCAATGGATAGAGCATCAGCATGCGGACTCAAGGGTCCCAGGTTTGATTCTGGTCAAGGGCATGTACCTTGGTTGCGGGCACATCCCCAGTAGGGGGCGTGCAGGAGGCAGCTGATCGATGTTTCTCTCTCATTAATGTTTCTAGCTCTCTATCCCTCTCCCTTCCTCTCTGCAAAAAATCAATAAAATATATTAAAAAAAAAAAACTTATGGTCAATTAAAACTCTCAAAAATTTTTCTTTTTTTTTTTTTTTACTTAAGATATTTCCAGGTCTAATGGTTCTGATTCTGTACTTGCCTGATTGATTTTTCCATGTGTTAAATTCTATATTGTTGTCACCTTGACTGACCTATTAATACCTGGCATTTCTTTAAAATAGTTAACTCTTCAATTATTTTTCTGTTCCATCCACAGAAAACTAATGTTTAAGTAGGGACTTGCTTTAGTCTCTTGGAGATTTATTCACTTGTTCACATATTTTTGCAATATCCTCCCACCTTTTTAAAATTAATAAATAAGCTCAGTTTGTTATATATTCAAGATGAGACAATGTACGTATTACAGAAAACATACAGATAACTTGATTGGAAATGAATTGGCTTATGCCTAGAGATTAATATATTGTCCTTTCACTTCCTATACTACCATCCTGAAAAATACTACTGGTTACATGTATGTAAGTGTATTTACATGATTTATACTTATAATAGGTCAACAGGCTTCAGTTCAAGAAAACCCTTTGGAGGTGGCAATATTGGAGAAGAAGGAACATAGATTTGTGTCATCTGGATACCAAAGAGCATGGATTACCTGGCTCAGAAAGCTGTTGCTGAAGGGAATGGAAGTGTATCTAAGGAACAGGGCCCTGAGGAATGTCCACGAATGCCTGAAGGGAGCTGGTGGGGACAGGCTACAGCAGCACACAGTAGCTTAGAGGCACAGCCAGCATTTCTTTAGGCATGGACAACCAAGGCCAAGAGCGAGATAATGAAACAGGGTCACAGAGTCTCAGGAGGGCATAACACTGCTGAATAATTGCAATTTAGAGCTGGAAGGGACTTAGTAGCCTTTGTGGATTCTTTCTTTTTTCAAAGACAAAAATTGTAATTTTTCGAGTTCTGCAGAGACAACACTATACATACAGGGCTACATATCTGCTTCAGCTGCACTCTACAATTTCCCTGAAGACAAAGGAACAAACAACTTATATATACTATAATACACTGTATATGATATATAATGAATAGCAAATCATTGGAGTTGTGATTTAGGCATAATGGATTCCCTCTTCCACTGCCTCTAATTGATTCCTTATATCTACCTCCATTCCAACTTACTAGCCAAGTTGTTCCAAATGTCTATTCTTCTGGTTTCCATTGAACAGGGCACCAAGTGGTGACAGGAGCCTTCGGGGTGGAGATGGGGCCCCAGAAGTAGTTAGGTAGTTTTCTTCTGAAGAAGAGCAGGCACACAGAGTGGGTGGCTGCTGCCAGGGGTGGCCGGTGGTGACACTGACAGCCAGCTCATCACCAGACCTTTTCTGCCTGCACAGCAGTGGGAAGAGCCCCACTAGGAAACACTGAGGGAAGGATGCCAAGGAAGGCACACAGAGGCTTCTGGGGGTGGCAAGACATCCACAGCAGTGAATGACCAAGGATCTGTCCATCTACCTCTTCACGTACAGCATCAGGTTGTCCATGGCAGGGTCCACGTCTGGGTCACCACAGCTCATCCAGCATCTTGCAAAGGCACTGGGACCAGGATCGGTGCTCATCAAACGTTTGTGAAAGCAGGAATCAGTGACTCGGTACCAGCCCCATCCATTCAATACCACCCAGGAAGAGTCTACAAGCTTCCTCCAGCTCCTCAGACATACTCAGGCAATTCTTAGGTACATTTGATTTCAAAGATGAAATTGCTGTCTGTTTTTACTAAAGAAGCAGCTTGAGTGAATCCCATGTTTATTTTCTTACTCTCATATTGCTTTCTGGACTAATTTCAGGCTGCAGGTCAGTTTAGTAATAGCTGAAATCTAATCAGGGTTGTATATTCTTAGTCTCTGTCTTCATCCCTCTGCCTGTCTCCCTCCTCCTCTCCTCTCTCTTTCTCTGCCTACCCTCCCTTTTCCTCTCCCTTCCTCTTCCCCACCCTCTAGTTCCTGCCTTTCTTCCGATAGATAGATAGATAGATAGATAGATAGATAGATAGATAGATAGATAGACAGAGAGAGGTATCAGTGTAGATATAGGTATATATAGACACCTGCTTCTCCCTTCCTTTCCACCGTCCTCTGTCCCCTCCCCCCACTCCTTATCTCTCTGCTTCCTCTCTGTCCTTTTCTCTCCCTTCCCACTTCTCTGCCTCCAGTCCTTTGTTGCCCATCTCCTGATCCAAAATCTGTCCTCTCTAACCCCTTTCTTTCCCCCTTCCTTGCCTCCTCTCTCTCCCTCCCCCTCTTCTCCTCTTTGAGCTGATAAACACACACACCCCCCCACACACATACACACACCGAACTGAACTGAATAGCTCATTTTAAAATGGTTAAGGTTGTTAACATTTATTGTGTGAGAATGAAAGCTGTCGTTTGAGAATTGTGTTTTACTGTACCCTAAAATTAAAATTACACTCTATGTAAATAGGACTTAATTTTATTTTCCCACCTTTACCTTTGTAGTGTGTATGTGTGTGTGTGTTTAAAAGAAATTCTCTGTTGAAAGAGAATGGCTGGAGACTTCACTTAAAGGTTACAATCCTATATAATAAAAGTCTAATATGCTAGTTGTCTGGTCATCTGTTCAACCAATCAAAGCATAATATGCTAATGATATGCTAAGGCCGCTCAACCACTTGCTATGATTTGCACTGACCACCAGGGGTCAGACAGTTGACTAGTTGACCAGTCATTATGACATGCACTGACCACCAGGGGGCAGATTCTCCAACCGTTAGGTTAGCTTGCTGCTGGGGTCTAGCTGATCGGGACTGAGCTAGACAGGCTGGACACACCTGGAGCCCTCCCACAGCCCCTCCCTGGCTGGCCAATCTCCCGTGTCCCTCTCCAGTCTTAATTGTGCACCAGTAGGGTCCCTCGACCTGGCCTGTGCACTCTTGCAATTCGGGACCTCGGGACCCCTCAGGGGATGTTGGAGAGCAGGTTTTGGCCCAATCCTGCTCAACACAAGAGCTGCCCCCTGATGGTCAAAGTGCTCCCCCAGGGGGTGCACCACTCAACCAGAAGCCAGGCTCACAACTGGAGAGCACTTGGTGGTGGGAGCTTCTCCCGCCTCCCTGGCAGCACTAAGGATGTCCGACTGACAGCTTAGACCCGCAAAGGATGTCCAACTGATGGCTTAGGTCTGCTCCCTATGGCCCTACGTCATTAGTCAGAATCCCCCGAGGGCTTCCAGACTGCAAGAGGGTGCAGGCCGGGCTGAGGAACCCCCCTGCACCCCAAGTGCATGAATTTCATGCACTGGGCCTCTAGTTAATTATATTTATAAACATATCAATAGTGAGTTATTCCAAGCAGACTAATGATTCAGCTGTAAAGTTAATTTTAAAAACACAAAGAATAAAACAATTTAAAAAGCAAACTAGTTTGAATACTGATTTTCTATCAAGTGTTTGCGAGCTGTCATTGGACAGTCACCTGATTTTAGGTAGAAATTTGTTGGGGTTCTTGTCTCCTATAGAAAATGTACTTTAGAAGCAACAGTAACTTGGAACTGAATTTTTAAAAAGTATCTAAAAATTCCTTTTGCTCTGGGTATAATTGTATCAGATACACTGCCAGGCTAAAAAAAGCCTCCTAGCCAAGAATTCAATGATTACTGGCCTCCAGGAACAGAGAAGACGACTTTTTTAAACTTCTTGGTAGTGCTGACACAAGGTAACAAGTATTCTCTAGCACAGATTCTCCGTTGTCATGAATTTACATAGTCTTGTATTATATCTAAAAAAGATAGGCCAAGAAACTCCTATTTCAAGTATGGAGAAAAGCTACATTCATGGTTCAGCCACAAAAGGAAGTTAAAACATTGCAGGATCAATGCAGGCAATGAGCGAAAGCGAATAATAAAAAGTTTCCTTTTTATTTGGGAACAGAGAGAAATAAATACCGAGAGAGGACACCATAGATAACAACTGACAGGTCAGGTACATGGAGGGATTACAGCATTTAGCATTTTTCTTGCTTCTCAAACTCAGTTCATCGTGGCTCTCCTAGCGGGAGGGTGGGGTACAATGTGGTAAGTACATGGTCAAGATTCTAGGAGAGATAACTGACTGCGCTAATTTCTCATTTCCTAGCTGCATGAGCCATGCTGCAGGCAGGGCCACTGAGTCACACGCCTCCTACATGCCCATCCTTACCTCTGCAAGCCATTCCTGGGGAGAACAGCCCTGATGAGATGATACAGATTCCACCATCAGGCAGTTCTACAGCTAAATCCTAGGTCCTCCCTTATTAGCCATGTGACCCCAAAGAGAGTTTCTCTCTAAGCCTCAATTGTTGCATCTGTAAAATGAGTATAATTGCATCCACCTAATAAAGTTGTTGCAATGATGAAATCAAATGAATATTTTAAGAAAAAAGCAGGAACCCTAACTCTCAATACACCTTAGAACCACTACCACCTTCACCACCACCATCACTTCCAACACCACCGCCACATCCAAGACCACCACCTCCAACACCAACACTTATAATACCAATACTTCCAGCAGCATATACAAAACCACCGCCTCTAATACCACTGCCACCATATTCAAGATCACCAATTCCAACACCATCACCACCACCACCATCCTCATTACCACTACAACCTCTACCACCTCACTTTGCATATAAGATGATCTTAGTTAACTTGCTGAAAGTCTCAAAGCTAGCAGGGGACAGGGATAGGCCTGGAGTGGAATCCAAACTGAGGGCTATTTCTAAATCTGTCTTTATCTCAGGAAGTCTAGCATGGAAAAGTGGGGTGATCTTGGTTTTGAGGGCCACCACAGGGCTTCATGGGTACCCAGAACTCCCTAGCTCTCACATCTAAGCCTAAGAAAAAAATGTATCTGGAAATAAAATATCCCAGGCTATTTCGTTAATATCTGAATTACCGGGTCAAGTGAAATTGGTTGCCCTCTTATCATGAAAACCAGCCTGGTAGGCAAGCTCTGCTTTGGGCTCTGTTTTTTTGCCCCCCTTACCTCCATACCTTCAACTGTCACCAAAGCACACAATGCCTTCTCCCCGTCTGGCCCTGTGAAGACCATTGTAAGGAGGAAAGAACGTGTCATCTGGAGCACCAGTCCTCAGGAGAAAGGCAGGAAATGAACAGGCATTGTTTGTTTCGCCTGGCTCTACAATGAGACAGCTGTATGGGCCTGCGAAAAGAATGAGTCCTGGCTGGCTCAGCCTTTGGCAAATAGATGGGTATTACGTAGGTGGCATGTCGAGCCAGGAGAGGAAGCGAAGGAGGCGATTTCCTTTCATTCTGCCCATGTTGTCAACTTTCCCTCCCAGGACCTTCTGGACTCCCCACTATTAGGTCAGAAAGTGCCAGGCTATGCGGGAAGCCAGCAGCCAAGGTCCACTAGCTGCTGCAGCATTTGCCCCGCTCAGTCAGCACCTCCCCCAGGCTCTCCTTCATGGCTCACCTGGGGCAGCAATAAAGATCACCTCTCCTACCATTAACCCACCTTCCATTCAGCCGTTCTCTCTTCCTTTCCTGTCCCCTGGCTTAGAGCCACTTCTATTCCACTGTTGCAAAGAGAACACCTGATTGCATGGCATTTACAGTCGTAGGGGCCTAACAGCTTTCCCGGCCCAAAGAAAGAATCTCCGACAAGCAGATGTCATTAGCCACGATGGAACATGATGGAGATTCAAGGTGGGGCAAACGTAGCTCTATAGTTTTCCATGTGGAAAATAACACATAATTAATAAGTAACAAGGTAACAGTAAAATCTGTGTTTGGGAGTACTCACAACCGTCAACCTACTTTTACCCTACCCTGTATTTTACAGGAAAACCTCTACAATTCTCAAGGTAATGTAACCCGTAGGAAGTTTTCTACACCGAGCCCAACAAGGACAGAGCAGCACAGCAGCAAATAACCCTGCTTGAGGTGTTACAGCCTCCAGGTTGCTCCATTCAAAAGGATTAAGCCTGTTGACATTTCTTTCCCTGGGTTACCAGTGTCCTCAGGAAAGAACACCAAAGATTTCTTGCCACCTTACAATTTAGTGTAAAATCTGCTCTGGTTCTACCAAGATGCTGGCAATACTCTGAGTAACTCTTGAGACAAGTGCAGTGAGAGTGGGAGGCAAAACGGGTTAAGGGCTGCTCAGGCAGCCACAGGAGTGAAGTCAGTCAAGACGATGCCTTGAGTCCAAGGACCAGTCCACCAAGTGCAAATCAAAGTACTGATATTTCACTAGAAATCTAGAAAAATTTCTTTAGAAACAATGGGAGGCAATGGGGTATAGAAGGGCAAGCTCACAAGCTTACTTTTTTCAAGTAGATCGGTTACATGATTCATTTTTAAAATTTTTATATTATTGTAGTAAAAACACTTAACATGAGGTCTGCACTCTTACCAGATGTTTAAGTGTACAATACAATATTGCTAACTATGAGCATAATTTCAGACAGCTGATCCTTGGAACCTGTGTTGCATTATTACTGAAACTTTATACCTGTCAATCAGTAACTCCTTATTTGCCCTCCCCGGCTCCTGGCAATTACACTTCTCCCTGCTCCTATGAATGATATGAATGACTGCTTTAGATACTTCCTATGCGTAGAATCATGCAGCATTTGTCCTTTTCGGACTGCCTTAAGGGATATCTACTCTGATTAATGTGAACGCCCTCACAACGATTTAAAGTCCCATTAAAGAAAACAAATGTTCACTGAATCTTTCATTACGTTTGATAACAATCCTCTCTGTTTAGTGAAACTGTCCGTAAGCTCAGGTTTACCAAGATAAGGCTCCACCTTGAAATGCACATTACATTTTCTCTCCAAGTACACCTGCTATTTTTCAAAAGTAAATGCAGATATCTTTGTCCAAAATGAGAACTTCTCCTACAGCTTACACCGTCCGTGTCTTCATAATGATGTTCGTACTTACCAAATATGAACTTCCTCATCTCCCCCTTTATAGTATAAGGAGTACATCTTTCCAGTTCCTGCATAATGCTTTGCCCAGTGTTGGGCACAAATCAGAGCTTATTAAGTATGTGCAGGTTGACTGACATATAAATTCTTCTCCAGCCTTGAGCCAGGGAAGTATTCAGCTCCCTATATAAGGGCTTTGAATGATGACTCAGGAAAGAGTCCATAATTTAAACAGTTCAGTGTGTCTATACTATGAAACCTCCTCATTTGCTAAGACGAAATTTCTTTACATAACTCTATTGTAAGCCCACACGCTAATGAGCAGTGGGAAATGAGATTACAAGAGCAAGCACGGCAATCTGGTTGCCATGGTAAACAATCCTTATGCACACAGTCACTTCTGGCAGTAGTGAATTCAAAGTCATAAATGTGTGTGTGTGTTTTTTACTTTCTCCCTGTCATTCAGGAAAGCACATGCATCTATAAAAACATTTTTTGTAGTTATAATTTAGATTTTCAGATAATACTACATGTGGTTTGATTCTAAGAAACCATATTTTAGTCTGAAAAGATAATCCAAAAAATCCATTAAAATCCTAGAATCATTCCATATAAATTTCGTAATTAGCATATTACCCAGTAAAGTTTTATGTCAATGTAAAATATTTATTTTTTATTTTAGTTAAGTAGGTTAAGTTTTCATAAGCTAAATGTAGTTGATTAAATTCTTCTTCCACAAAGTAAATATTCACTATGTTAGACTCAAGATAATATGTGCTAGTAGCCTTTCTCGTCTAACATTATTTCCTCTAGTAATTTTCATCATCTCTGATTCCCCAAACACACAAAATTATTATTCTGATCACTTCAAATTTTCTTAATATTTTTATTTCTTTTATTTTTTTATTTTTTACAGCTGGTTGCCTTTTTCTATTACGTATTTGGCTACTCTCAGAATTGAATTATTCTCTCCTATAATGAGGCATTTAGTCCTTCAAATTCTATAAAGCAAAAGGATACTGGTAATATAAACAACAAAAGCAAAATATTTATTTTCCCTGGAATATAATGATAATAATTTCATAAAATCTACATAATAATAAAATTTTATGTCATTCTATCTTTTTCCCCAAAAAATGTAAATGTTTAGTGTCAAGTAGCTATATTTGTTGTCCTGTATATTTTATTTCCTAGTTAATGAAGTTATAATTATACTCGAAAATGTAATAGCTGTTAAAACAAACTTAATTTGGGACAGAGCCATTGCATAATGAATATGCTGTGTCTGAAATGCCCAGTAAACTGATTTGCTAAACAATATATTATATAAATTTTCTAACCTACATACTTTGTTTTTTAACTCTGCATTTGAAATATATAATATTAAATGCTGATGATCTTTTTCAATTGTCTTCCAAATATGATATTAATGCTGAGCTATATAGCTAAGTACTATAATTAAATTTGATTTATCTCTACATTAATTAATTAATCTTAACATTCTCTGCAATAGTGAAGCTAACTTAGATATTGGAAGACCAAGAACATTTTATAATAATTATTACCACTAAAATAGCATCATTAAAGAAGAACCATAGTAGCATGCCAGCTTTGTGGCTATCACCTTCCAAACCACAAATCTAATTAGCATATTCTTTATTTTTTTTATTAGCTGTTAACATTAGACAGAATTCCTGTTGAAAGTCAAGATTAGCTGGCATGGGTTTAGTACTTGTCGATGCTTGAGTTTATATAAATGCATGTGCTGCTAATTATATCTATTTAATGGGTTTTTCCATTATAATTTTAAAATGTTTTGCCAAGAACACATTTTATTAGAGACCACAAGCACCACTTATCACTTACCAGTATTTTTCTCAAATACAGACTTTGATCTTACAAAGATCAGATCGAAATAATTCAACTCATTTATATAAAAAATACAAATTAATAGGCATAGACATACTTATAAATTTAAATGATTTCTGTACTAAAAATAAGATCAAAGGTTAGGAATCTATTTTGTTCCCAAAACTCAAGATTCAGTAAAGCTGACTGCCACTTTATCTCCATCCCTGATTAGACTGCATCCTATTTCTGTCTTGGTTAATGGCTTCTTAAAATTAGATAGCCTTTAAATCCAGGCATTTCCAGGAATCATGCTATGGTACTCTGGAAAGAATCATAAGTTCTGGCTTTGTGCATAGCATTAAGAAACAAAACAATTTTTTTAAGTATTTAATGAAACTGAGTGGTGTCAACAGTACCATTTATGCATTGTAGGTCTTCAGAAAGTAATCTTTTGAGATTAACCGCCTTAATTAATTGGAGAAGATAAGAATTCATTCTTAAAGATAAATTGTGTTGATTCTTTGGAGTTCAATTTCACTGTATGAGGACAAAACTCTCTCATTTGGATTTGACTGTGTGGACCTAACACTGAAAGCAACTACCAGAAATAAAAGATCCATAAAAAGTATACAATGAGGGACCATTAATAATATTACGTTTTTCTAGAAGCATTCTGTTTGAATCCTTGGTGCCTATTTTAAGGCTAAGTCTTGGTCATCTAAACAAATTGATTTAAACAACAGACCTATTAAGCAACTACCAAGTTATTCATCAGTCATAAAACTCTATAAGGTAAAAATAAAAATTCTAGAAAAAAATACATAGGGATGTAATTTTATTCCACTTATAAATAAAAATGTTTTTCCATTTCTAAAACTTCATATTTCCACTTAGCGAATAAAATTCAGTAAGTGATTTTAAAACTAGGAACTGGCGATTGATCTACAATAGTCCTAAGAACATGTATACAGAGATGCTATACTGATAATTCCAATCCTTACCACTTTTCACAAGATATATAAATTTCTAAAGCTGGAGTTTGGCAATAGTCCTTCCTTCGCAAGAATTCAATCAATCTAATGGCATAGGGTGAGTGTTTTACATGGAGCTGGAAGAAGAGAAAATTATTCCATCAATCACTCAGTCTCTCCCCCCACCTCCTTCTGATTCTATACTGTGCCCATAAGAAGGTTATTTATTTATGGTTTGGTAAAAGTCCTGGATAGCAGAGTAGATAAGAAAAGCCTCTCAAATAAACAAGAGCCATTTTTAAGAGAAAGCAAGACCAATTTTTCATGAGAAAAACATCCTAAGTAAAATGAATAAACAAAAAAAAAAAATAGCAATTTGGACATATTTAAGGGCTACCCTTGTGAGTTCATTTAGTAATATGCAATACTCCTTTAATAATAAGCAATACACTTTCACATGGACCACAAGTGCTATCTATTACAAGAGGATTCAATAATTGAAATGATTAGAAAGTATAATGAGAAAGAATTCCTAGCAAAGGAATGGAACTTGTATGCTAACCTGGGCAGGATCATGTTCAACACAAGGCCTTTGGGAAAATCCTTCCTGGGTATGCAGGCTACTCATTTGGTACTACACTACTTATTACCTTTTAATGAAACACCCGTCCTAATGAAATACATCTTACTAAGTGAAACATTAACATTATAAGAACCAACATAAAACAGATAGTCATAAAAAGCTATCCCACACACACACATCCAAAGATAGATATTATAATCCATTTTGCTTGATTTCATTGAGATATTACACTCAGTAACTGTTTATGTCTATAAAACAGTGTCAAAGACATCAGAAGTCTCAAAAATATCTCCCCCCTCCTCCACTTCTATGTTTGTTTTCTCTATACGTACAGCAGGAGAAATTTCAACTTGGAAAGAATGTACTTGCCATTTGACGTTTACATGCCATTTAAACAGAGTTAACCATTTATAGCAAGCATGTCAAACTCAAAAGGTAACACGAGCCAAATAAACAAGATTTAACTTTATGGGGGTCACATTAAAAACAAAAGCTTCAATTTTCATAAAAAATGTAGGTTTATTTTGAAAAGTATAATATAAAGAAAAAGAACAAGAGCAATGATAAAATCAATGTTTTCTTCCTGACATTTGGCATCTCTTTTCTGATACTATCTTTCCTACTTTGGGGGAAATCTTGTTCGCAGTGATTACTTTCAAAACTGACTCAAGGTGAATGTCAGTAATTCTGGATCTGACAGGAGACTTATTTCCTTTCATAATTATAAATAACTGCTCCGTTATGTTGGCTTGGCCACAAAAAAATATTCATTGTGGGCCACATGCGGCCCATTGGCCCTGAGTTTGACATGACATGCTTGATTTATAGAACAAACTATTTTATCACTTTCCCCTGAAATTTCTAAGTTGGCAATGACTCAACCAACATAATTCCTATTAATGTCCTTTGTTGCATCGAATCTATCATAAACAGTTTCCTTTCTTCCTTCTTTCCAGTTTGGACATTGCTCATTGAGTCAGATTTCCTGGTTCGCTTTTGATGAGTGTGATCCCCCTCCTAGGCAAGGAAGGAGGGATAGCTCTCTAAATAGCAACTGTCAATGGAAAATTCAGGACACAGCTGGGCACTACATGTACAATGTTGGCAAGTGTCACTGTAAAGTGGCAAAGGGAAGAATAAATTATTGTCCTCTTCTCTGACCTGCGTCCTGTCAGTTAGGATGCTTGGATAGAAACTGGTTTCTCTTCCCATCACTGTATCAGTAGGGTAAAGGGTTTGTTTCATCATACAAAGTAAAATGAGGCTGGAATGAAATAATAGCTATATGACATGACTTTTTCCATGTTGGCATAAAACTGAAAAAAGCAGGATTGGTCACTATGTTATAATTAAGTCTTAATATTTAATATCATCTTACATTGTCACAAAACCACAGGGTCAGGTAAAAGCAGCACAAATTGTTCCAGACAGCCCTGGTAGCCAGGAAATTCTTTTCAGACTTATCTCTTCTTTGGATTTTCCCAATTAGTACTCAGTAGTGAAGTTAGGGACCTGATGTGATGATTTAAATATTCCCTTACTGTGTGTATATTATGCGATTCAAAACAGAATGCAAATTTTCAACCCATCATAAGTGCTTTGATAAACTGTGTCACAAGACTTATTTTATCATGATCTATATTGTACTTAAAATATCTAAAAGTGCAAACAAGTAAAAATCAAATCAAATGAAGATCTCTGTGTACAGAGTATATTGATGGTACGTGAGTGAGGGTTGAGATTTGAAAGTGGACTGGTATAGAAACTATTCCATTCTTTGTATGCCGTTTAATTTAAAAGGACATGCACGCATTCTCACAGCCACAAACGCACTCAACACACATGTACACGTATAAAAAAAAAAGGACTTACACAATTTCATCGTTCTGGAATTCGAGCTCTCCACAGGTGTCCTCAAAGTCTTCTCCTCCACCTCTGGCGGTCCCTTCGATGGTTTTATAGGGAACAATAACATTTCCTCGAGCTCCAGATGTTCTCAACACTTTCACCTCCATGACGCCAATGCTCTCACTCACATGCATCACGGGCTCCTCAAAAGTAAAGATGCCCGCGTGGTCATCATCAAAGATAGTCACGGTGGCAGTAGAGGGAGAGCCAAGGCACGCGAGGGTGGAAACGTGATTGGCTTCCAGGATGCCATCTTCTGAAGCTTCCGAAGACACTTTGACATTGCTGAGATGCACGAGGAAATTCTCGTCCTCCTCAAAGATATCGTCATCGATGATGCCAACTCTGATCTCCTTCTGGGTTTCACCCGGCTTAAAGACCACAGTCCCTTCAGTGAACTCGTAATCAGACCCCGCGTTGGCTGTGCCATCCTCGGTTCTGAAGTCAACAAACACGGTGTTGGTCAGATCGCCACCTCTGCGGAGGATGGTCAGGGCGACGGTGCCACAGTTCTCCAGACACTGATATGTCCCTTGCTCAAAGAAGATCTTACTGACGGGGTCCGTTTCGGCCACTTCTGTGTTGACCTCGTGCATGCTGACAGCCTTCCTTGCCTGGTCCGCTGCGTGCCTCTTTAAAATGTTGCCCGCCCCAGTCATCAGGCGAGTAGCTTGAATACGGTAAAAGGCTCGACTTTTCTGCTGCTGACTTAGGACTTGGTAGTTAGCTAATTCTATTAACTGCTCTATTTCTTTATCTGGATGCTTCTGCTTGAGCTCCTTCAGAATCCTAGCCATTTCTCGCCTCGCCTCTTCATCGTCCTGGTCCCTCTCATCAACCTCCAGAACCAGAGCGCCATCTAAGAAGTTGTCCACGTGGGAGTTGACCACTTTCCCATCCATTTCAATCTCAGTTTTGGAGGATGGCCTGTCTCCTTCATGTTCAATGATCATTCCCCTCTGCTTGCCAGCCCGATACCTCTTGTAGACATACTTGTAGAACAGCAGCCTCCTATCTGCTACCCAAGCAAACACGACGCAGATGGGAAAGAAGAAGAAAGTAAGCAAACCTTCCCAGACCTCCACCACCCCGGGAGAGATGACAGACAGAATAATGTACAGCCAGGTGTAGGCAAAGATGCTCCAGGCGGCCGTCACAAAGAACACACGCAGGTGCTTAATCTTCCTTGTCTCTCCATCTGGGACCACGTACACACAAAGTGCGATGATGATGAACATATTGAATGCGGCGCTTCCCACGATGGTGCTGGGACCCAGGTCTCCCGCAGTGAAGTTATGGCCGCACACTTCAATGACTGAAAGGAGAATCTCTGGGGCGGAAGACCCCAGGGCCATCAAGGTCAGGTTGGAAACTGTCTCGTTCCAGATCCTCACTGTTGTCTTGGTGGTCTCTCCATTTGGCTTCTTGATGGTTATTTCCTTTTCTTGAGACGTGATGACTTCTATAGAGGACATGAACCGGTCGGCAATGATAGAGACTCCGAGAAACATGTAGACCATGGCCACAAAATACACAGTAGCTCTAGCGATTTTGTCCCCAAAGGAAGGGTCTTGGGGCTCCCAAATGGGTAAAATCACCCCTTTCTTACAGTAATATGAGCCAGTACACTCGTTAGTTTCATTGCCTTCTCCTTCCATTTCTGTCTCGGCACTTATATGGTCCACACGGGAAAATAAGACAGCCGCGATGACTAACAGATGAAATCCCAGCGAAAAGGTAGGTGAGAGACTTACTCGCAGCATGTTGTACAACGGCTGACTTCCAGCTGTACCAGCCTACTGGTAGAAATAAGATGGGGGTTGGGTAGGAAAACGAATCACATCATTAGAGCCAGATCCAAAGCATGACTAATTACTTATTTTTATTAATCTTACCAATGATTTGCATATACCTTACCATCCCATCATCTATGGTGAATCATTATTCTAAGAACCCATCGGGGATTAAGTAAAGTTTACAACTCAATGTCTCTGCTTGTGGATTTTCTACATGCAGTCCCCATTCACTAAGCAATGTACACAGTTGTCTTAATGGAAAAGAACAGTTCGGTGATAGCCTTGCATTGCTATATGCATATTTATGCATGCTAACAGCCAATTAGAAAAACACCAAAAACTTTTTATTTTATTTTTTTAATATATTTTATTGATTTTTTACAGAGAGGAAGAGAGAGGGATAGAGAGTCAGAAACATCGATGAGAGAGAAACATCGATGAGCTGCCTCCTGCGCACCTCCCAACTGGGGATGTGCCCGCAACCAAGGTACATGCCCTTGACCAGAATCGAACCTGGGACCCTTGAGTCCGCAGGCCGATGCTTTATCCACTGAGCCAAACCGGTCAGGGCAACACCAAAAACTTTTTAAACGTTAAATAATTTTCTCCTTGTTGCTAAAGCAGATGTTCTTTCAAATTTTGGTTAGTACAATCACCTTCCAGAAAATGTCTCATTGCCAAAATCACCTTATTGAGATTGATGCTTTAGTGGCGGTCCTGAAGTGTCAAGGATGAGGTGATTAGAGTCAGGAATGTTACCTCTTAAGTCATCTCTCTTTCCATTAATATTATTTGATGTTTTTTCCAATCCTTTGTAAAGTGGGGGTAGAAACTGCTTTGGAAGATTTTTCTAATTTTATCAACCTAAATAACTCTAAAAAGCCAAAAAAAAAAAAATGATGGTTTGAAGTCTGGACTTTAAAAATCCAATCAAACGGGGCCTGGTGGTCATCTTAAACTCTGGAGTACACCTTGCACTTGGAAACACAGAGAAATCTTCACGCTTGCCTGCAATCAAAGCTCTGTGTTATTCGTACTTGAGGGGGAAAATGCTGCTGTAATGCAATATTTCCACACACGGAGTACAGTTTTTAAAAGCATGTTTGATGAGAGCACACTTCCTCCTAATTTTCAGCAAGCCCAGGTCTCCTGATGCATTAGCAGCTGGGCAGCGGGTTCTACAAGCACAGCTTTTCACATCTGCGTACGGATCTGGCTAGCTACTCCGCAGGCTGTCCGCAACAGGAAAGGGAGACCAGCAGGCCCAAGATTGGTGATGTGTGTAAGACTCCAGCCTGGCAGGCTGTGAAGTCAGCGTTACCAGCCATAAAGTGTTCCTTCTCGGTGCTGATGTCATACTTTCCATGAGCCTTCTAAAACACATCTCAGTTCTATAGAGGGTTCAAGTGACCAGAAAGTACAGGAGCGCTAATTCCATCTAAATGAGCTCATGTGGCAGGACGACAGTGACCACAAAGTGCCATATGATGAAGGGCTGCAGTCAATTAGGGTTATGGCAACAGAGTCGCTGAGCAGCATAAAGCTTGGAATGCAAAGCAAAGTGGTAGACTGAGCCACCGTGGCCTATATGCACCCAGCAGTTTAGGCACAACACAGCTCGGACCTCACATCACCTCTACCTCTAGGGCTCATGGGATAGAGGAGGGTCTGCTCCAAGTCAGGGGAACTTTGGTCTGGAAGGTCAGTTATGACAGCAGGCAAAGTGGTGACAGGAAGGGGTCCTGAGTCAGAACACAGCCTTGGGGCCTAATATAAAGTTCTAAGTGGAGCCAGATTAGAGCCTTTCATAGCCTCAGGCTATCTGAGTTCCACCCCCTAACCCCCACCTTCACCTGCCTTCACCCAGGTTAGTTAGCTGCTGATGGCTCACACTGGAAACTGCACCAGGGTCCAGCTACAGGGGTCCTCAAACCATGGCCCGCGGGCCACATGCGGCCCGCCGAGGACATTTATCCGGCCTGCCGGGTGTTTTTGCCGCCTTGTTTTTTTACTTCAAAATAAGATATGTGTAGTGTGCATAGGAATTTGTTCATAGGTGTTTTTTTTTTTTTAAACTATAGTCCGGCCCTCCAACCGTCTGAGGGACAGTGAACTGGCCCCCTGTTTTAAAAGTTTGAGGACCCCTTGTCCAGCACATTCTTGCAGACCTTCAGAGAGCCCACCCGCCATCACTTAAAGCCCCTTGGAGCTTATCACTGTAGGGGGAAAAGCTCTGACATTTTCCCACATTAAAGAACACACAACAGAGGGTTGTGGTGGTAGAATTCCATTCTAAGTAAGAGGCAGAAAAACAGAAACATATGTTCAGAATATGCAAAAATTCATGGTCACTCTGACTGCTTGTTCAGACATGATAGGGCTTGAGTGGGTTGTAGGATCTCTTAAAATAAGGTGACATTGAACCAGCTGCAACAGTAGTAGAAGGTCTAGCTCTAACTCCCTTACACAGGGAGTTTTATTCCACAAATATTTATCTGTGCCACCTAATAGGTATTTCGGAATGAACTGCTAGACTTACTTCTATGTCCCAAGAATTGGTCAATGAATTTTTTAAAAAGTATCTGTCTTTGGACCTTATAGTTCAGCAAAAGGAAATAAAAAACAAATGCAAATGTCAGATGGGGATAAGTGCTGTAGTGGAGTGGGGAGAGGAGTGTGTGTGTGTGTGTGTGTGTGTGTTCGTACACACATATGGCATGGATTACTTGTACTGGATGGTGAAGAAAGTCTTTCTGATAAGGGGACATTTGAGCAAATTCCTAAAGGAAGCAAGGGACCAAGTCTTGTGGATGGATATCTGCAAGAAGAGAATTCCAAGTAGGTGCCAAGACCCTGATGAATGGAACTGTGCTTCGCATAGTGTAAGGAACCACAGAGAAACCAGTGTGAAGAGAGGGCGGTGAGCGAAGGCCTCAGGGCTCAGGGATGGGAGCTCAGTGAGGAAGGTGTGAATCACAGGGAGGTTCTGATCACAAGTATAATATGAGCTGACTTTCCTTTTAAAAAGGATCTCTCTGCTGTTCAGTGGAGAAAGACTATAGGGACAAAGGTGGAAACAAAAAGACCAGCTTTTGACCATTGTAAAAAAAAAATCTGTTCATAAATAATCCCAATGCCTGGCAGGTATAAAAATGATACAGTAGAGATCTCAAGTTCAAAAAGGAGAAAGACAGACTGGTAGGGACCCTCTTGGAAGACATGCAAGCAACGTGTATTGGGAGCCTGTAAGGATGAGGAAGGGTGAGCAGCTGCTCGGAGCGTGATACAGAAGAGAGGGAATAAACATCAAACAGAGATTCACACCTGGGCCTGCCTCCGAGACTATGGCTAACCACTGCCTTCAAACTGCTGCTAGATCTCATCATCACATCCTTCCCATTTCAGCCAAAATGAACTTCCTGACGTGCAGGTCTCACTCACTTGCTCCCCTTAAGGCTCTTAGTTGTTTGCCTGTTGCCCTGAAGACAAGCCCAAACCCCTCAATCGGCTGTTCAGATCATTCAGGATGTAGCCTCTGAGTTCTAGAATACAGAAAGTCTCATTTGCTGAACAGGAAAACACTCTCTTGCTGCCAGGTCTTCGAATATTGTGTTTTCTGTGCCCCATACTATTTTCCTTCTTAGAAGCAAGTTTCAAAATAGCACAACAGCAAATGATAGACAAGTGCCTGAGAGAATAACACTAGGTCCCATTCTCAAACACTATCCCAGACACCACACTGAATTCTCTACATGTATCATTATGCCTAACACTCACAAGAACCAGCACTGCTGTGTTACACAACTCCTACTGATGCCACTTCCATTATAGCACCCCCTGTGGTTGCACAGTGCACAGCTCCCACAATAACCTATGCAGTAGATTCCATTGGTCCATTTTGGAGGTGGGAGAACTGAGGCTCAGACACATTGAGTACTTGTTAAAAGTCATTGCCCTCACTGGTCTCGCTCAGTGGATAGAGCATCAGCCTGCGGACTGAAGGGTCCCAGGTTCGATTCCGGTCGGGGCATGTGCTTTGGTTGCGGGCACATCCCCAGTGGGGGTTGTGCAGGAGGCAGCTGATGGATGTTTCTCTCTCATTGATGTTTCTAACTCTCTATCCCTCCCCCTTCCTCTCTGTAAAAAATCATTAAAATATTTTCAAAAAAAAATGTCGTACAGATGTGGTAGGCAGGTGGACAGACATGAGCAAAGCAAGGAAGACAGGCCAGGAACAGAAGGTCACCAAGAAGGAAAGTCCTGGGTGCCTGGCATCAAGCAAAACTGGGAAAACAAGGACCTGGCCCCCAGAGTAACTTTTCCGCCCCTAGCTGGTCAGACAGTTTGGACCCCTTGACCTTTCACAGCCCTGGTCAGATGGTTCAGGCTCTCCCCTGACCTTTCCTCCCATGGCATGTGGATTAGCTACCCCTAGAAGGGGAAAGGAGATGGGGGTGGAGAATGCCCTTAAGCATGAAGTCCCCAGGATAATGAGGTTCTGACCCATGTCATATACATTCTAGGCCTTGGTTGGGTTTCAGCTCCAGGTGCAAAAAAGTCGCAAAACCAGGGAAGTGATGCCACAGCGGACCTTAGGGCCAGATGCATTGACTAGTTACCCCCTGCCTAGTGCCATCCAATCATGGAGACCAGGACTCTGAAAAGATCCACCTGGAAAGTTGATGCATATTCTATCGAGATCCTTCCCTGGACCTCCCCTGACATTTCCACCCTTAAAAGCCCTTAGCACAGAGGACCCAGCCAGCTGTTCCTCTTGGAGGAGCCAGCCTTTCCTGTCTCCTCCCCTTCTCCCCGCCCCCCACTCTCAGGTGCTTTACCTTTTCCTTTGTTTCCCAAGCTTCAACAGCCCTTCTTTTGTCTCTGTAACTTGGTTCCTGAGCCCATTTCTTCTACAGTTCACTTCTTCTACCTTGGTGACTTTCTTATTAAGTTTTTTCTTATATCGTGAGTCTTGGCTCTGATTTCTTTCTTAGCCAGAACTCAGAAACTGAGGTTGCTGAACTCAGGTCTGGCCTGACCCCATGGGTCTAACGCTTGGTACCATTCTGGCCTCCAACACGGAAAGTAAACTCTTGAACTGAGATTCAAACCCTGGTCTGTCTCTGAGATGATGCAATTAACTGTTCCATTACACCATTCCTGATAGTATGTGAAGTAATCTTTGAGAACTATTAAACCCGGGTTTGGACGAGCCCACTGGAAAAACCTCTTGGTTTTTCTGCAGGGTAGGAGGGCCTCGGTGGCAAAAGTCCCATGGAAGGTTTCCAACAGCCTGGCTTCTATCTCGTGGATTAGAGACTCAAACAGGCACGCACCAAGAGCTGTGATGTAACCTGTGGGCTGGCATGTTCCTAGAGACAGCTGCCCTTCACTCTCCACTCTCCAGCCTTTCAACAATTACCTGGCAACCTCCTCCTGCTTGCACTCTCGGGCAACCTCTTAAGTCAGCCAAGAAAAAGCCTTGCCCCAACTCACATCTCACAGTATGTTCCAGCCAAAAGGGTGCCAGATGTGCAAGGGTGGATAACACAGTGAAAATGCATCACCACCGTCAGAGGAAAAGGAAGAGGGCTTCTAAGGTTAACTCAGAAACACTGAAATTATGTTAGAAAACTGTTAGTATTTGTGAAATCAGTGAACACAAATCACTGATATTGCTTGTTAGCAATGAAGCAACTGGACAGAACTTTCTGGACTTTAAGCTTTATTCTTTATTAAATTAACACCAACTCCAAATGCTTGCAGGAGGTGGGATAGGTGTTATTTAAGTGATAGTTCCTTCTTCCTTCTTACGTCTCCCATCTTTCAGGGTCTTTCCTCTGATATCAGGTTCAAGCAGTTCTACTGGACCCTCCTGACTTTCCCCTCAAATCTCCATTTACAAGAAAATTAAGCAGGAAATAGAAGCTGTGGGTGTGTTGGTCAGTTTTCTGGCCCTGATCTAATCCACTGAACTCTATAACAAGGGGTAGGCTGGTTTTACAAGTAATTTCAGATCAATTATTGCATTCATGGCCAGTACTCGCTTAGGAACCTGTTACATCATCCACATGAGTCTGTAGCCCAGGATGAGGAATACTCAAATCATCTTCTGCTCACTATGTGAAAGCAAATAACAGATTACAGAAATGGCACCTACAGATTACAGAAATGGAACTGGCAAAGAGATACCCGCCTGAGTAAACTCACTAACCTCCGCTGAAGGGAGAGGTCGCAGGAATGGACGCCTGCACCTGCCTGTGTAAGCGAAGCCTGAGGAAGAGAATCCACCATACAGGCCCGAGGACTAGTGCTGCAGCAGCGCAGGGGTTCCCTGGGAAGAGCTAGCCCCATTTTGCTTACCAAGGAGAGCCTGACTCAGAGACCAGGATACCTTCGGCACACCCACTAGTCGGTGCCTGAGGCGGCCTAATCTCATCCTGTTGATTGGCAGCTGGGGTCATTCCAAGGCACTCCTTGTCTCTCCTTCCTCAGGGCCTGGAACTCCCTTCTGTGTAATGCTTGCTGATTGAGAGCCTCAAAGCTAAGTAATTAATCTGTTCTGAGGCAACATTAAAGCAACCACAATTTCTATGCACGACTGAGAAAAGCACTTCCAAATGCTTCCACACAACAAGATGATGCCAGAGCGTGACTTTCCTTATCTGACTATTCATCGGGGCTGCAAATGACTGCCCCGGCCCCCAACCTCGGGCATGCAGGCTTGACCACACTCAGGAAGGCGCTGGGTTTCCACAGTCTCTCTTCAGTACCTTTTTTTTTTTTTTTCCAATGAGAGTTTCCTCTTCGCTGCCTGATAAACTGGGACAGATACTTTCAGGGGACAGGCGGTGAGAGGTCATGTGAGGGACTCAAGTCCTTCGGCCTGCACTTACAAGACTAGAATGGGGATCCTGTCCCATGTCAGAAAGCACCCACCGCATTCATCAAAGGAAGTGACTGGGGTAACAGTCAGGCACCATGGTCAAAAGAGGAAAGGTGGGTTTAGGATTTAGGATAATGAAGAAGTTATTAAAAAGTTGTCAGATGTAACCCTGGGCCCTTCCCCCTACTTTGTTTTTCTATACAGAACATGGTTTTTATATGCTGTGCAATTTACTTAATGGTTCCGTTTATTGCCTTTCCCTCTCTAACAGGGCAGGGATCTGTCTCTTTCACTCACTGATAGAGCTCTGGTGCCTAGAGCAGAGGCTGGCAGATGGAAGAGGGATAGGACCGGTGCCCTGAGTGAATACAATCAAATAGGGTTGTGTGCTGATTCACAGAATCTCTGATAGCAAATCTGATCTGGGAGGTGGACCTCGGCACCTGCATTTAAAAATGTCCCCTGAAGTGAGCCAAGGAGGATACTGCTAAAATGAGTATCAAACTGAAAAGCCAGTGCAGCGGTAGGTGGAGAAGAGGAACGTAACTGAGCTCCTGGGTAGAGAGAACCTCTGATGGGGAGAACTGGTCTCCAGCACATAGAGAGGGGCTGGGGCCTGGACATATCCCATCACTTGCTAAATTTTTCTGGAATGCCGGGACCATCCGCTCTGTTGAGAAGGTCCTAATATTTAGGCCATTCTCAACAAAGCATAGCTTCTTTTCCTTTCAGTATAATAAAAAGCCATCCAGTTAAACATCGACCAAAAATCACCTCAATTACAAAGGGCCCATAAAAGGCAAAGAGTGTTCAGAATTTAACTGTAAATGTATTAACTCTGCATACTGACATGGAAATATGGGCAGGAGGAAGCAAGCTGGAGAATGAAGAGCATCTTCCAATAATAAATAAATGACGAGGAATTCAGAGGGAATTCAGAGAGCTGTATGTGAAGCCAGCCAGGACGGCCCTTGATTCACTATGCCAATCCCAAGAGCACTGTTTAAGGACCCAAGTTGAAGCACTTGTGACGATAATGACTAAAACCACTGACTGAGCCCTTACCTTGTCCCTGATGTTATATCGACTGCTCTGCACCCACTCTCCCTGACCTTTCTGACAACACAGCAAGGAGGCAGTCACTACATTGCCATTTTACAAGTGAGAAAAAGAAACCTTTCATAAAGGTGAACTGGCTGAAGTCAGGCAAACATACGTGACAGGCACTTTGGATGATACCATAATGATTTCCCATATGGCGGTACCTCTGCGTTTGTTCGTTTGTTTGCTTTCACTATGTAGGTTAAGCTACTGCTCTGTGGTACTTAGTGCGGAACAGCCTCCCTCCCACCTGAAGACATGTGCTAGTTTGCACCATCTCATCAGAGCCTATCATGTTCCCCTGCCAGTCTCTTACCTCCCCAGCCCCCAAGGAAGGGTTTGTAAGCACTTTGCTATGCACCCCACAGCAAAGGAAAAGATGATCCATTTAGAGGATCGCCAGCTAAAATCTGAGGTCTAAAATCACTCCAAAGTCATGTAATAATCCCAAGGTTTTTCCCCTGGGTCGGGGGAAAAAAGCAAAGAGAGAAGGAACTCTTAGCAGCAAACAAGCAAAACTGAACTAAAAAGGGACGATGAGTAGAGCTGGGGGAGTATCAAATTTTATCACAAAACATTAATACTTTGCTCAAACAATAATAAATCAATATTTGTTGAAGAATTTCATGCAGCTCACAGATGTCTTAGGGCTATGACATTAAACATTTTTTTTTTAACTGGTAAGTTATCCAAAAAAATGGGAAAACAACACATTCATTCACGGTCTTGTCTGCCAAGCATTTCTTAGACACGCGTGTGTGCCAGAGACTGTGCTGCAAAGATGGGTAAGACAATCTCCCCATTGAGGCTCACATCCTAGTTGGGGGTTACAAGGGTAACGGAGTGGGTCCCCTTTATGGCAGACAGAACTCTTCCGTTCCTCGAGAATCACAGCGCAGGGGAGGCTGCCCAGGCCTTCAGACACTGGAACCACAGGTGCACCTCGATGCGCTCAGAGTGGACCACACAGTTCCCAGGTTAATGCACCTGGGGTCTTGGTTAGGACAACCAGGATCCGAGAAACATCAGACCGCTCAGCCTACAGTCCTGCAACGGAGAGATTCCAGGCATAGTGAGTGTTGGAGGCAGGGCCTCAGGGCGTCTCTTGTGTACTCTGCGGATCTTTCAGGGTCCTCATGGTGGGCAATAATAACCATTTTATATAATAATTTGTTCACCATCCACTCTGCAGAGGGAGAACAGCCTTTCTTTGATGTCTGACCTTATACACTGAAAAAGAAAAAAAATGAGGTCGCATACCTGCATTTATATCTAAGTCACCGAAAAAGATTTCCTACCTACAAACATTTTCCACACTAGCTTGATGATATTTCCACTTCAGAAATTCATTTGTTTATTTTGAGTGAAGTATAGCCCTGTCTACATTTTTAGTTCTAGAGAGTGAACCATTCATTTATTCATCAAGCATTTAATGAGTGGCCTCTATGTGCAAAGCACCAGACCAAACACTGGGGATTATAAAGATGATTAACACATGGTGTTTGCGTTGCATGAATTGACAATCCTCAAGTGAGAGCTACTCCACTGACCATGAATACTAGGAAGAATATGGAAAATCCCATAAAAGGGGGGGACGGGAAGGGCGACAAAAGCTGGAGAGAGTGAGAGGACATTTGAGAAGGAAGAAATGATGGAAAGCAATGCTTCTTCAACTTCAGTTCAGGGAACAACCACCTGGGGAGCTCGGCAAAATGCAAATAAGTGGGCCTGATCGTCAGACCTACAATAGCTATAAAGAAGAACCCCAACCTCTGAATTTTAACAAGTTCTCCAGTTGAGTCTAATACACGAAGTCTTGGCACTTTGCCCTGAGAGAAACTGGCATAAAGGGTTGAAAGGGCAGAACTGGGTAGACGTGTCACAAAGGGCAGGGGGCATGTTTAGCGAGCACCAGACTGGAGAGCAAAAGAACTTAAATAAGGTACCTGACAGAAGGTAATGCCTAAGCAATAGAGGAGAGTGGTTGCTGTAACATCAGGAAGACAGGGATGTGAAATAAGGTATCAGGTAACTTTTCCTTCTCACAAATTGGGACTCCAGGCAGCATCGAAACATGAAGCCCTTGGTGTGTGTTTTGTGTTTTGTTTTGTTTTTTTTGGGGGGGTGGGCAGGAGGAGGAGAAGAGGGCAGAGAAGAATGAACCCATGCAGGAGATCACAGCCCCCTCCCCCCCCAAAAAAAATGCAGACTAACGCACAGGAAATAACTTACACCTACTTCATAATTTTGCCAAGGGTTAGTTCTGCCTTCTCTAAGTAAAAACTGGTAAGGATTGCTGGGGCAATTCATGGACATGCGACAAAGACCCAGCATGTATGGAGTTTTCAGACACCTGCTTCCTAGGTTCCATACACATGTCCGGAGCAGAGGTAGAAAGCATGCAGAAACATGAGCCCCAAGCTAGAAGCCTTGGGCACCGAGGAGAGCTGTGCTCTTTAAATGACAGGCTCCTTATGGACTGTCATCTACTCCCCATTCAGTCCCATTTAACGGTAAATCTTTGCGGTCACTCATTTTGCTTTCTAGTCTGCCCCTTGGGACTGGGCAAGTTTTAATACAAAATCCAATTTCAAGACATGTGATAGGAACCTTTAGAATACCTTAAAAAAAAAAAAAGCCTTTTTAAACAAGGAAAATGCTGGTTATGTGAATAGAGGCTAGTGAATTTCATCAGCGTTTTTCCCTGAGTCATTAAGCTTCATCTTCAAGTAGATTGCTTTTCAGGAGATGGAATCCTATCAAACTTGAGGTTTCTAAGTCTTTTCAATTTCCCTGCAAATCACAGTCCTTGAAAGAATAAGATGCTCTTGAGGAGAGCAAAAGTAGGAAGTAAAAATAAATATTTCAAGAAGAACCTCAATCTGATAGATGCTCAGGTAATGGTGACTCTTCATCAATATTCTATGTTACAATTTTCTAAAGTTCCTGACGACATACTCAGGCGACATGGCTCTATAAAGCCAAGTGTATATGCACATACAACAAATTAATTTTTAAAACAGAAGCAACTTAGAAAGGAGCTAGCCACATTTTATTATTTAGAGGAATAAATTGAGTGGTTTATGGGAAACCATGAAATGTTTACACAAATCTCTGAGCATGGCTTATGAAACATAAAGTTTCTCTAGAAAATGAGGCATCTAGTGTGTATGCCTTTTAAGCCAACCCTTTACACGTGTAGTTAAGGAATTGTTTTAACGCATTTTTTGTGGGAAACGAGTAAAATCGGATCCACCAGGGAGACTGTCAATGGACATGAGGAAATATACATTGGAACCTCTAGTTGGAACTGGCAAAAATAAAAATGTTTTATGTCGTTACAGTGTGTGTGCCGCTCATAAACTATGTAGTGAAACGTGGTACATGTGCAAGTTTTGTAATGTACCCCTGCACAAAGGAAAGTGTTTTGAATGCTACCACACAGTGAAGCACTCGATTTGGTGGGAAAATGCCCGATTACGAAGTGTTAATATTGGCTTAAGTGTTATGACTCCAATGTTAATAATTATGCCAAGACTATGATGTTATTGTCTTTTTCTGATTGGAAGATTCATAAGAGATGACCAATTCAAAAATGTAGAGAAAAAAGTCAATGAAGAAAGAAATGTTAACCATTTAATCAACAAGTGAAGACAGTAACTACTGCCTGTCAGCCTTTGCTTAAGTAAGGGCTGTTTTCATTTACTTCTATGAGTAACAAGAGAACATTCAATCATTCCACAAATGTATATTATGTGCCTTGGCAATGTACAAAACATTGGGACCTGACCCATGAACTACACAGACCCAATCTCACTCCTCTTGGAATTTAGGATATAGCTGGGAAGACAGGTAACAGATGTTAATTTGTTACAACACAGAAACATAATTATTAACTCTGATAAATGCTGTGAGGGAAAAACACCATCCTACCAGAGTAAGTAACTGAAGACCTGACCTACTAGGTAATTAATAGGAAAGGCTTTGCTGAAGAAATAACATGAGAGCTAAAATTTATGACACGCAGAAGGAAGCCTGTAAAAGGCTCCTGGAGTCCAAGGCCTTGGGTTGGCAGTTTTGCAATGACTCTTCTCTGAAATGGGATTACTCACAGACCTACCTTGTTAGAGACATTGGGGTATGAGGTCATGCTTTTAGAAACGATTGAAAGCAGCTTCTGTCATTTACCTGAGACTTTTCCCTCTGAGGTCACGTCATGCAGCTGTAGGTCACACTACTGGGGGCAATGTGGTGGCTGGAAGGGTCACTGGCCTGGGGGCCAAAAGAAATGAGTGCTGGACTAGGCTCTCACGGACAGACATGTGGCGTGGACAAGTCATTTTCCCTTTTCCCGCCGGATTTGTAAAATTGGGAAATTTTGCTAACAACCTGAAGCTGTGATATTCCAATCCCTCACTTTGGCATCCGAGCTCATCATCCATACCACAGCACCCGTTCGCCTGCCCAGCTCAATGAGCTACCAAAGGAAAAGTACCCAACCCTGTACCACATTGTCCTTCCTCGGGCTTTTCTCCCTGTCCTCCACCATCCACCTCAAAGGTCCAATTTCCCTTCATAAAACTTATTTTATTGCTAGGAAGTCCATTCACTTTAAGTCATCCAACTTTGTCCATTCCCCCTTTTCCTGACATGAAAACTCGGGCCATGATACCCTAAGACTTTTCCAAAGACACACATCTCCGAAATGACAGAGCTAGGCTCTCACACGAGGACTCCGAGTTTCTAGGTCATCTCTCTTCACACAACACTCAACCAATGCGAAGATTCCTCACACCCATTGATGTTGCCTTTTTATCTCTCACAATCTACCTGTGTGGGTCAGGCGTTGGCAAACTATGGCCAACAGGTCAAATTTGTCAAATTTAGCCAGCTACCTGTTCTTATAAAGCCCATGAAGTTAATTTTTATATTTTAAATATTTGAAAAAAAATGAATAAACAATAGTTCATGATGTGAAATTTTAGGATGTTCACATTTCACGGTCAAGAATGTTTTATGGAACACGGCATGCCAATTCATTTAAGTCTTGCCTACAGTCGTTTTCTCGCTACAGAAGTGTTGAAAAATTGTCACAGACCCCATAGTCCACAAAGCCAAAAATGTTATGTGGCCCTTTAAAAGACAAGGTGCATGTTGTTGTGTATGCCCTTGTCTTCCTTAACCTGCTGTGGCAACCTCCCACCATTAGCATGTTCATGTAGAGGCACACAGGCGGGAACAGGGGCTCTCTCACTGTCTACCTCTCATGTAATAAGAACCCTTCCTTACTGAGCACTCATGTGCCAGAAACTGTTCCAGGTGTTACAAGTATTAATGTATCGTTCCTTACAAAAACCCCAGAAGTCTCTTTCCTATTATGACTATTTCCACTTAATAGATGAAGACAATGAGGCACAGCTGTTACATATGCCATTTGCTGAATTCAAACAATGTTAGTCTGAGCACTGCAGGGCCCTTCATTTTATTCATCAAATCCTCAATCTAGAAGCAAAGTCATAGTTTTCTTTCCACTCTGGGAAATCACAGTTATTCATCTGGAGAGTCCTAGGACCAGAAACACAGGCACATTTCTGGAGCCTTCTACGTCATCTAGGGGGAAAAGGGAGATGTGACTTTGGTGAAATAACTTCAGAGGCACCAATCTGAATTCAACAACCTCATATTTCACTCTTAGAAAGTAATTTCATTTCAATGCCCTTCATATGCTTATTTGTTTTTAAAAATACACACAGAGATGACATCGGTTGTCTTCTCCAGGGCAGCTAGCTGTGGTTCTAAGCAGGAAGAGGACTGGTAAAGAGGAGCTCTTAAGACAGGCCACTGAGAGCTAGCTGAACATCAGGCAGGAGAAAGACAGTGAGGAGTCAGGGGGAAAAACAGCTTTCAACTTTGCCCAGCACCTACTCACAAAGCTAAGCTCTATGGGACTCCCATCCCCCAACAATGAAAGGCGGATTGAAAGGTTTTGAGAGACGCGTGCTATACAACTGAGCGCCTGTCCAAACGCTACCCTTTTGCCCCAGCTGATGCTATTAACCCTGGGGCTCTACCACAGCCCATGGGGGGAGTTTAGGTTTGCATTCAGAGTGAGCCATCGGTTTGATTCTCTAAACCTGCTGCTGGATCGGGTCTTACCCATCGAGCAGAGCAGACAAAGGGAGTCCTAGGTACTATGCTGTAAGGGGAAGCAGCTGTGAAGAGCTGAAGACGCTCAAGACACTCAAGGGAGAAAGCACCAGAGCCATTCAGTGCTAAACACCAAATAAACAGCTGTAATGGCACAGAAAACATAACCATCAAACCTAAGAGAGGAGCAGCTGGGCAGGTGCCACCTGCCTGACCTCAGTCTGTTACAGCTTCTCTTCTTTAAGGCTGTGCTGGAAATTAATCATACCTTTTGGTTTCACGTGCAGAATACATCTGTGGGATGGCTTATGGTACCATTTGTTCCAGATCCACAGTTCCCAGGGCATGGTCTGATTGTGACAGACAGCGGATTTGAAAAGTCTGGAAATGGCCCTAATGTTGCCCCGGGTTGCCGTTGTCATAAATTAGCTGGGACTGTTTATTTAAAAATAGCTAGACTTTATTTAGTGTTAAAGTCCCTTTCACTCTCTGAGCACAAACTAAAAAGCCTCCTCCTCCATGAAGCCTTTCCCAATGTTCCCTTCTTCCTTTCAACTCTACAGCACTTCGCTCGTTAATTGCAGCGATCTATCTCACTCGGCTAGGCATTTACTTGTCCTATACCAAGCATGTCAAACTCAAAGGCTAACACGGGCCAAATAAACGAGGTATGTGGCCATTGGGCCTCGAGTTTGACATACTTATTCTAGACCATGACATCCCTAAGAACAGAGGATGTGGCTCAAAGCACATGGCTCTGAACATCCTCAAAAACTGGTACCATCACCTATTAAGTCTTGGATAAGTTATCTAGTAGAGTCAACGTTTTCACTTTTAAATTGGGAAAATCATGCTTCCCTTGCAGGGTGCTTATAAGCATCAAATGAGAAAGTGTGTACCTATTGCTTAGATTGGTCACTGGAACATAGTGGGTGCTCAACAAATGCCAAATAACGCCCCTCCTCACTCCATCATCTGTACTCTCTGAAAAGCCCGGCATACACTGAGTGCTCAATAAATAATACTATGGTTGGTTGAAATAAATTTCTGAATCACACTCTTGTCTGTTTGACTTCATCTCACATTGGATTCAACCAGGCAACTATTAATTAGGCTGACTTCACATACAATGACATCTACAAAGTGATTACTTTTTCTGTCTTAAAAAAAATGAAGATGGATTCCACTGCTTACATGTATTCTTCTATGTCTATTACTTATGCAAGAAATCACTAGTCTGCATTGGTATGGTACTAGCTTCCTAGGTTACTGGTATGAATATTCCAAAAGGAAACAGTAGAAGGCAGTCACGATTTTATTAATATCGTTCACACTAAGGAAAACTATTTTGCCCATTTCTTGGAAGACTTTAAAAAGATTAAAATTGCAAGAAAGGATCAAATTTTTGTTCCCTGTGCTGCTCCAGATGTCAGACATCAGTGCTGGAGTTTATCTTTGCCTCTGGCTACTCTAAGCAGCCCTGTTCCCAGGTCCCTCACACTTCCCCACCAGAAGGGCCCTCTGAGGGCACCAACTAGATGGCAACCTAGTTTCAAAATTCTTTCACTTCCTCTGCATCTTCCTGTGTTCCAGGCCCTGAGGACCTTTCTCTCTGCAGCTGTTCTTATTAACCAATTGAAGTTGTAAAAAAAAATGAATAAGATATTAAAGGTTTGTAAGGATGGTAGCTCCTTCTTAGGTAATACTGCCTTTTATTATAGCTCAACTGGGTAGAATTACTTATTCAAAGAAAGGTCTCTGATAGTGAGAATCTCAAATCCTATGTTGGTGGATGGATAAATGTTTGTACCTAGGGATGTTTTGCCTTCCTCATATCACATTAGATTGCTACCTGTAATGTACTTGTCCTTGACCACAAACACATTTCCTTCACCTCAGGATTTTCTTCTTCTCATGAAACCGGCTAGGAAGTTTCAGCCAAAGAGAAAATATAATTCTCATGAACCTTTGTTACTTACTACACTCTCTTGGCTGGGTAGATCAAAGGACAATCACAGACACAGATATACTAGTAAAACACTTAGGGTTCAATACAGAACTACCAGCAAAGAGAGCCTACCAAAAACACATGAGGCAGTAAGTGCTGTGAGAATCTATTTCCCAAGTTGCCCCAACACATTGTGAAAGGCACTAACCTCGTCATTTGTATTCTGAACTGCTCTTGATAAAAACATACTGGGAAGAATCACTTACCCTAGGAGTCTCCAGTTCAGAAAATGGGCTGTTTGCTTTACAAACCCTGGTGAGACACTCATTGTTGCTTAGTTTGAGTCTTCAAAATATGTGTTATGTAAAATATATCGTGTGTGTGCAAACAAGAGGCGGGAGAGGGAGTCAGTCAGGAAGAGAGTTAGAGGTGTGCACACATGCGCACACACACATACACTTAGGTATCTTTTGGAAGAGAAAGAAAACTGGAAATAATCCCATTGAACTTGATGAGGTCCCACCAGAGTAGCCCTGAGTCCAAGACAAAATTTCAGGCAGACTCCAAAAGCTCACATTCCCAGAGCCTATTCCCTCCCAACGGGTCTAAATCACAAATGTGCCTCCAGGCCCTAGACACCCCTTTGTTCAGACAGAACATTGGAAACAGCTTGCTGAGCAACCCTTTGGCTTGGTGAGCCACAATTACTACTGAGAATTCAAATCCAAGTGACAGATAGGCAGCGAAGGGAGTTCTAAATGATGCTTGAATGGATTCTGGTACCCAGGGAAAGTCAGGGAGAATATCTGCCACAAGAGGGAGCAGGAGAATCTGGTCGGATGGGAGACAATTTTGTAGAGCTTCTGATGAGGGGTCTCACTATGAGGTCTGGATGAATTGAGAAGATGTTTTGGCACGAGACATTTATCCCTTAGGAGACAAAATAACATTTAAAAAGGATGAAAGAATCAGGAAGAAAAGAGAGATCATTGCGTGTTGATTCCTAAGTGCCTCGCACATGTAAAGCAACAATTTAATTTTCAGTTAAAAGCAACATACACACACTCTGAAAAAATATAAATGATGAAAGATATGTGCTCCGCCATCCTGTTTTAATTGTGTATTTCTTTGTCCTGATGTAATTCCTGTTTGTGCTGATCTTATCTAGTTCCAGCTGATGAGGCAGATTGCCTGCTTATTACCTACATGTTATTCTCTCTCTATCTGAAGGAATCATGGAGGAAGGGCTTCTCTCACTGAACTGCAACATGAAAATCAGACAGTAAAGTCCTAAAATTCACTTTCTTTGGAAGAAGCGCATCCACGAGTTCAAGGAATGCTTTAACTTGCTTTAAAGGGGGAATGCAACGTCAGTGGATCTGCAGAGCTTTCCTCATCAGTTATTTTGTCAAAGAAACACATTAAGTACTTAGAGGGAAGGAATCATGTGTTTACTTTGCAAGATTAATAAAAGTCTATTTTTGTCTGAGAAAAAAAAACATGTTAAATATAGCTTGCTAACAAAATGCTGAAGCTTTCTTGGAATTTTTTTTTCTTCTCAAAACATAGTAAGTTTAAAAGAGCAATTAACGTAATTCTTGCAAATAGTCCTGTAGGTGTTACTGACTACATTTCACCTTCCTTCTATGATTTTATTTGGAGGTAAAATACTGCACTACTATGCATTTTATTCCCCTTCTTAGTCAGCAAAAGGGTTGTCTAGTTCTCAATCTTAATCCAAAAGGATACAGTGGAAACCATTAAAGAGTAACAATGAACAGTAAATAGAAAGATAGACAGTGTGATAGGTAGGTAGGTAGATAAATGGATGATAAAATATTGCCTTCATATTCTTTTCATTCCTTACTCTCCTGTTCCAACCCGGCTAAGCTTGCAAGACAGAGTAAATGAAGTCTGATTGTCATGGACACTTACATCCTTTGCAATGTCTGCACAGCTCAACAGTGAAGAGTAGTTTACCCTTGTCCAGCTTTCCCCACCCCCTTAGGAATTAAGCATTCCATATTCAATAAAAGACAACAGCCATTTTAGGGGGGAAAGCATGAATCCTCTTATAGTAGCTGGGAGAAATCTTAGCTAAAGAGCCCTTAGATGCAAATGAAATCCTTCAAGCAGGCAGAATTTATTAAATGAAAACCATTTGAGAAAACACATCTTGCTTCTTGACAAAATAAATGAATCTTCTCCCCTGCCAACCTTTTCACTCACGAAGCCCACCCGCCAACCCCCAAGTAAAGCTAGCTCTCCCTTCCTTCCTCCTTTCACACCAGCCTCACCTCCCAATTAAGCAAGTTTGGCAAAACCCACAAAGCTAAATCCAAGTAGCACAGGATTTGAAAGGGGAACCTAAAGACAGTCATTCCAATTTGGGCTTTGTTTTCTTATCTGAAATGAATGAAACCCTTAGATGCATCTTCCTCTCTCCTTTCTCCACTTGCTGCAGGAATGGCTTTAGAAGAGAAAGAGAAAGCAGTTTGTGAGGGGGGAGGAGTGCGTGTGTGAGTGTGTGTGCATGTGTGTGTGTGTGTGTTGGGGACATGGGTGGGACCTACACTTTGTGAATCCCCTCCTTGTTCCTCCCAAGGAAATCTTCACACCGAGGCTGGAGTGTGCATGTCCTATTGCTCATATTTGGAGATACTCAAGCTCTGCCTTTAACCAGATCCTATCAGGATCTCTCCCTACTCTGCCAGCTCCTCCATGATCGAGATGCCTGCACTGTCTTTGCCATGGCTGTCATTGTTTAAAGAGCTTCTTCCACCACACCTCCTACTGATATCCTTTCTTCTCTTTTTAGTCTTTACACCTCCAGCAGGACAAAGTTTGAATTGTTACATGCACAACCACCAGTGGCTGACTAGCAGCAGCGAGACAGAGCCACCAGCAAGGGAGCCAGGCTAAGGGGGGTTAAAATAGACACCTAGTGCAGAGCATGACTTTCTTCCCAGTGACCGCAGGCACCATGCACAGGGCTCCCTTTAAAACAATTCTTTGTTAAATGTGATCACTCTGCCCTTAACCCAACCACTGCCACCTTGTCTGGAGAGGGAAATATGAATTGCCACCTCAAACCATTCATCAGTCAACAGAACCAAAGGGGGTGGAGTGGGGAGGGGGGCATTTAAAAATCAAGGATGCACACAGACTGTGTTTTTAAGCGCGTCTCCTGGGCGGATTTGGGCTCTTCAGCCTGCGGTCCACCCGTAAGACCTCCCTTTTCTTCATTAAGGTGGAGCCAAGAAGGGTATCCTCACATTTCCCAGCACAGACCATTTCCCTGCAGCCCCAGAGGCAGATAATGGAGCTGCAAAGTTCCCCTCCAAGCCCTTGTGGGGGAATGCCTGTGCGCGCAGAATCCACAAGGCACACCCCGCATAGCGCTCAGAGAGGGGGACCCTTCAGCCCACTCCCCGGCCGGGGCCACACCTCCCTCTGCTCCGCAGTCAGAGGCGAAGAGGCACCGGGCGCCGGCTCGCAAGTGTGGCCTTGGGGGAGCCCCGGGGAGTGCGCGGAGAGGGGTGGCCTGGGGTCCTGTTAGTGGGGACGCCCGGACTCGGCGGCGCTGCCATCCGGGTGGACTTAGATGTTCGCGCCCTCAGCCTCAGAGCCCAGGGCGGTGCACGGTGCAGCATCTCTCCCGGGCGGCCCTTCCTTCCCCAGCAGCGGCACCGGCGGGGAGGCACCCGCACACCCAGACACAGAGCCGAGCCATCTCCCTCCCGGGATCCGGACACCCAGACACCCGAACACCCAGACACCCAGATACCCAGACACCCAGACAGACACCTAGACACACACCCAGAAAATGTGTGTGTGCGCGCAAACACACACACACACACACACACACATACACACACACACGAGCGGGTCCTTTGTCGAGGCGGCGGGAAGTGCAGCCTTCAGAACAAATGGCAAACAGTTGGCGGTCTCGGGCCAAATGCCTCCGGCTTGCCCATTGGCAGCTCCTACCTGGTCTGGGGAGCGTGGATGGACCGGCCCCCGTTCCTCCCCGCGAGCAGGAAATGCCGCGCACACTCTCCGGTTAAATCGCTCCCGACCAGGAAGAGGTGGCTCCCATCTTCGGGGGGAAGCGCGGAACAGGCGGCGGCGGGCAGCTCCCGCGCAGGGCAGGCTCCGTGCAGCGCCGGCGCGATCAGCAGCGGCGGCGGCCGGCAGCCGGTGCGCGCGGGCGGCGGGCGGGCGGGAGGCGGGCGCGGAGGCCGGGCGGCTGGGAGGGCCGGGGCCCGGGCGGCGCGCGCGCTCTCCTCCCCCCGCGCACGCCCGCCCGCCCGCCGCCCGCAGCCCGCAGCCCCGCGCCGGCTCTCACGCGGTCCCCGCGCCCCGGCCCCCTGCGCGCTCCCCGGCGCCCTGGGCGCCCACCCGGCACGGAGCGCCGCGCGCGTGGGGAGCCCTTCCCGGCTCCCCGCCTCGGCCGCTGAGATTTCCCGTTTCCTCCCGGCTCTCGGCCCCGCAGTGCGTTGCGGTCGCGCGCTAGCACTCTCTCCGCGCCCAGCCCGCGGGTCTCCCGCACAGACCCGCGCTGCAACTTTTCTTTGCAACCTTTCTCGTCTCGCCCCCAGACTGAGCCCCAGCCCCAACTCGCCCACCCATCTCTCACCTCTGCCGTTGTTCATCAGATCTATCCTCCCTCCGCTTTCTATCCCTCTGCTAAAGGAAGCTTTCTTTCAGCAAAGGGATCTGGGGAGACAGTGTATCATTGATTTTTTTCCTCTTGAATCCTCACTCGGTGTTTCCCCGCACATCAGACTTGCAGAGTAACAGGCTGGGTAGTAGCTGCTGACGCAAGCAGATAAGGCTGTGGGGGCTGGGAGAGAGGTATTCCCCAGGCAAGAACTCGGAAAGATTTTCCGTGCCGGTATTTCCCTCCAAGGTTGCAGCTCACCTGGGAATCATGATCAAGAGGCTGTTTAATGGGAAAGCCACGCAGCTTTTCAACTACAGAGAGGAGTAACCGCTGAGCATTAAGGTTGAGTTGGGAAAGATCTGATGCAGAAATCGACGAACCATTCACTGCCCTTTCCAAGAGAAGCAGTATCATTGCCAATACATCACTTCCCCATAATTAATAAAGGAGCGCTGCACCAGGCCCTGGCTCTCTTGACAGCTCATTCATCCTTACAAATCCTTAATGACTTGGCAGGGTGGAAGGCTAGACCTACTGTGGAGTTCACAGACCTGGCTGCATGTCAGACACCTGGGAAGCCGGTTCAAAATGCAGATTTCAGTGTCCCATCCTGAGAGTCTGATGCTGTGGCTCTCAAGCAGGACTCCAAGTTTGTATTTTTAAAGCACAGTAGATATTCGCTGCTGGTGTGATTTGTCAGGGTATGGAAGGGAGGGGGTTGGGGAAGGTGAGAGAAGGAGAAAGTTGCAGAGCACGAGGCAGAAAGTTAAGTTCCTTAGAATTCTCCCCCGTACTCACAGTGCAGATCTGGGGCAGCCAGCCCATAGGAAAAAGAGATTCTGACCAGGAATCCCACTGCTTGACTATGAGGCAAAGAGGGCCTAATGGGAGTAGCCCTCCTCTGCCTCTATCCCAGTGGCTCTCAATCCTGACTGTCCTTTAAAATCTCCTGGGGAGCTTTTAAATATCCCAGTGCCTAAGCCACACCCCAGACCCATTACCCTGGAATCTCTGGGGGTGGACCCAAGCCTCAGTACATACGTATTATTATTTTTTTATGTTCCCTGGTTGATTCCTATGTTTGTTTTTATATTTTTATTGATTTCAGAGAGGAAGGAAGAAGGCGAGAGAGAGATAGAAACATCCATGATGAGAGATAATCATTGATCAGCTGCCTCCTGCATGCCCCTCACTGGGGATCGAGGCCACAACCTGGGCATGTGCTCTTGACCGGAATCAACCCAGGACCCTTCAGTCTGCTGGCGGATGCTCTATCCACTAAGCCAAACCAGCTTAGGGCCAGCTAGGGCCCTGGTTGATTCCTATGTAACTTAGGTTGAAAGTCACTGTTCTAGGCCAGTATTTCTCAAACAAGGATGTGTGTGTGAATAACATGGCACATGTCATTTCTTCTGCAGCAGATGCGAAGCAGGCCTGGGATCTGCACTTTTGCATCACTTACTTGTGATGGTGATGCTGCCTGAATGAGGCCCTCACTTTCATGAGCAGCAAGGGTCTCCTGAATCCCAGCGCCCGGTTATGGACACTGGGCTGGGTGGAGGAAACTGGCAGCCTCTTCTTAGCTTGTACATTCCCAGGAACCATTCCTTCGCTAAGAACAATTCCTTTCCTCGCAGAGGGTTAAATTTTCTCGGGAGCCACTCTGTGCACAATCTTTTTGTTAGACTGCACTGGCCGGTGGGTGTGAACGGAACCACACGTGGGGTGACACAGGTGACAGCCAAAAATCAGAGCATCAGCCAAAATTGACTTCGGGGCCTGACTTTAAGGGAATGTGGAAAGGCAGACATTGGGCTCCCGCGCAACACATGGGGCTTGGACAGTAAAGTGGCTGCTTTCTAAAGGGCAGAGGGGAAAGCATATAACTAAAGACTCCACCCAGAGGAAATGGGACAAAGCTAACTGAAGGAGCTGAGTGGAAGAGCTAAATGAGAATGGGAGTGGAGTCCATCTACTGGAATAGATCCTGTGCAAAGGGTGTGCCCTGTTACTGCTATTATGGACCACTTAGCGAACGCTCCGGTTTTCTTGAAACTGTAAGCCTGCTTGTGGTGTGGGATGAAGAGAACGCTGCTCTTAATGTCCTTATTCCAGTGGTCCAAGGACTTTATTCCAAAGTCCATCTTGTCAGTAGCCAAGAAAGCATGAAGCCTTCGTCTTGAGTCTCTTTATTCCTCCTCTTTTCCAGCCAAGACTGATAGTAGGTCAACTTGGATTACTGGGGGGAAAACTTCCATTCAATGGTCCTCTCTTTATCTAGAACCTTTAAAGGCCACCTCGTGCCTAGTGCTTTGGCACCCATTTTGATTTGGCTCAATATTGGAACCCCTCGTTTTTATTTTGCCTTTCATTTCTCATTAAAGGCGTCTCTCTAAGGGTTCCAGGGCCCTGAGGCAAATCAAACCTTTTGCTCCCTCCTAAATGTCAAGCATGACTGGATTTTTATTGCAAGAATTATCAAAGGCTACATCACTGGCACAAGGCTCTAGCGAAGGAAATTGTGAGGCTACTGCCGGCTGTGACTTTGGAAAGAAGAAATGTTGTAGGTAGAAAGGTGGTGATTAACATTCCACTGGCAATAGTATTTCTTAATTGTGTCCTTGAATATTAATTGCCATTCTTCCCCTTGGACTTGAGATGCAAAGTGTAGGCCTCCACAGTTATGTATCCCATCAGGATGCCAGGACCATTTGGGGACTCTACGAAGACTTGATATATTCTAAAGATGGTACAGGTGTTCAGAACCATTTTTCTTGAAAATCTTCAGGAGATTTCATTAACTCATTTTTAGACCAAAGTATAAAACTTGTGAATCAGGCCTAACTTCTCATCCAGTCCATGGAAAAATTAGACAATATGATCAGGGTACCAGATTTTTTAAAAAGTGTAATATTTTACTAAAAACACCCACTAATTTTTCATCACCGGGAAATTTTATTTTGTTATAATGTAATTCCTTTTAATTTAGTCTGAATTACTTAGGTCAGAGGTACCATCACTGTTGTTGTTTTTTTAATGCTTGGTGCTGCTTAAGTGTGTTAATATAGAACTAGTCCTTCCTGACCTCATTGACCCTTTTGCCAGTTGTCACCATTCAGATCTCTGCTCATTCATGGCCTGAATCTGATACTGATTTGTACATAAGAGAAAAGAATTATAATGTCCTCTGCCTGGCCAGCTAATAGAGCATGGCATTAACCATTTCCCCCCACCCTGGCCCCATTTGTCCTTTGGGTTTGTTTTTGTTTGTTTGTTTGTTTTTTGTTGTTTCTTGTTTTTGTTTTGTTTTTTTGCTACTGGTGGGACCCAGGGGGTTTTGCTTCAGGGGTGATAAGGTTATTGGTTTACTTCTAAGTGCTACTGTTCTTCCTCTGAGGTCTTATTTGTGCAATTCAACTTTTTCTTTTCTGTTTTGTTTTGAACAACTGAGCACCACAGTAGAACCCCATCCAGTAAGCCAGCCCTGTTTTTGGGTGGAAGCAGCCTTACTCATAGACTAACAGTTATCACCCATTCTCCCCTGTGCTCCATGGCTGTGAGGTCATCCGCTTCCTAAGAATTTGTCACAGTCTTTGAATAGCAGGTGCCTGCACTTCTGCACCCGAGCAATTATAGTCAAGGGTTGGGCTTGTACAAAATCCTAACACTTGCATTTCTCATTTTTGCCCCTTATTATATTAAGGACACATCTGGCCAATATCCCACAACTGTCCTCAATGGTAAGATTGCCAATGAATAACTCAATAGCAGAATCATTATCTAGAGCTGCTAGGGGGTCAGAAAATAACAGAGACTATTAAGAGTTAAGGCTTTGGATTCAGAATATCTAGAGTCAGAATATCACCTTTAGCTGTGTGACCTTGGGGAAGATTCTTAACCTCTCTGAGTCACAATTTCTGTTAGGAAAACCTATGTGGTAAAATTTTCCTTCAGGGAGCAATAGGGGGGTTAAAATGTATGTAATGTACTTGACATATTTCCTAACCATAGTAATTATTTAATAAATTATGTTGTTTATATAACTATTAATGAAGTTTCATAAAATGTTACAAAGTCTTTTTAAAAGTTTCTACTTAATTAGGTTCCACATATTCAGACCATCTCATTACTGATAATAATTATGCTATCGTTTTTGTTATACAGAATTCTGTACAACAAATAATATAGGAAAATTGATGCCCCTACAGCATGAAAGTATTTCCCATCTTCAATAAAAGAAGCTACTTGTGCACATTCTGATTTTGTTAAGTACAGAGTTTGGTTATGTGACTAAGAAAGGGGGCACCACATTCTGGCTGCATCACAATATTTATTTTCCTTTATGTCTGGATATCATCTTGGTCCCAACTCTATTATAATTTGAGGGTATAAGTTCCAATAGAGCCGTTTTAAATAAAGTTCACTACAATGAAGCTTTTGGTTGTCACAGTAATGTCACTTACCAGGGATTATTAGGACATAAACGTCTTCACTGAGTCTGCACACTCAATATTGATTCAATGACTCTCCATCAATAGGGACTCAAGATGAAGTCCTAGAGTGCTCTGTACCAGGCAGTGGTTCCTTGCAGTCCAGTTCTGAAGCAATGTCCCCGAAAGATGGCACTTCAGCTTTTTCAATAAATCTCTTTTATAAGGCATCGTCTACGATGTGTAGCTTCCTCTACATCTCCAGTTGCTGGGCACTGATTAGAACCTTCTGAGAACTGCCAATGTTTTAGTGGTTACTGCAGTGTTCAGACAGTAGCCCTTGAAAATAATAACAAAAATAACTAAGGGGGAAATAGACTGAATTTAAGGTGTCTTAATTTGCGGTTTTAATGATGTTGATTCTGCTACCTCTGGAAATGTCTGGAAATAACAATACTATCTGCTCTTGTCTCTTTAAAAGTTCAGAATCTTATCTAGTGTGACCTAAAAAGTCCTTAGCGAGCTTGAGCAGAGAAGCTCAGAAATGACATTTTTTCCTTTCCTTTTAACATACTGTCCTGTCACACCCACAAACGCTTAGCCATCTTCGGGTAAGCTTTACAACTTTTGAGTGTAGACCAGAATAAACACATTGTTTATGTAGATATTAAAATTATTACCCACTTGAAGCCTGAGTCTTATATAAAAAATCCTTATGAACTATTTGGGTGAGCTGTGATTACTCTCATTTTAAAGACTAAGAAAGAAAGTACAGATATTTGCCTAGTCCTGGCTATATAGAAGTATCAGTTGCATTGTTTTAAAATAATACTGAAGCCCAGGCCAACTCTTTGAGATTCTGTTCCCGCAGACCTGGAGTGGAGTAAGGCACTGGTACTTTTTTTAAGTTCCCTAGGTGGTACTAAGGTTCAGCCAGAGCTGAGACCCACTGGCCTAAGATCAAATTGCTAATTGGTAATAAAGACAAGTGAAAAAACAAAACAAAACTCTTTGTATCTGCCTCAACGCTATTTCTATTCTACTGCTCCTTTGAAGATTGATATTTAACTAAATATAAAAATGGGGACACCTCGAGCAAGTTTTGGTGTGTGGTAGCTGAATTTATAAAGCACATAATATCCCCTACAGGGGACGGGCCTACATGGGGAGACTCTTGGGCCCTTGTCCAGTGCAAATTGCAACTTAATAGCAATCATCTCCTTATAGCACAGTGACGGCCCTGGTTAGCAACTGGCATTGTCACCGTGTCCACATCCAAAGTTCTGCCTGGCCACCTGCTCTGCAATGACAGATTGTCTGTGACATTGCAGGAGGCCAGACCACATAGAGATGGCAATCTGACCGAGCTGCAGGCTTGTGCCTGTAAGCTGACCCTTTGTTGATTATCTCAGGAATTACTTATAAGCTCCTGTTTGGCCCAGTTTGTAAGCATGTCAGAGAATCTCTTATTTCCTATTAAGAAGGGTTCTTTGGGTGTATATTTTATGGGTATTATACTTGTAATTTTCACTTATTATTTTTCAAGAAACTTGCGAACTTCCTGCTATGTTCAAAGTCAGTGGTCAAGCAACTCTTATTCAAGACAAGAAGCTGGGTAGAGCAGATACAAAAAAACTCAGTTGAGAATAGTCACACTATTCATTTGTTTCATTCCTTCATGTATCCAGTCAACAAATATTTATGAGGACTTCCTCTGGGCCAGGCACTGTATGACACCCTGGAGATACAACAATGAAAACATCAGTAAAAATTCATGCCCTCCTGGAACTTACATTCCATTGGAAAAACAAGAGGCAGGCAGAAAAATAAACACATTAACACAATATAGAATGTCAGATGCAGCTACTGCTACGGAAGACATGAAACAAGGAAAAATGATAGAGGCTTCAGGTGCAAGGACTAGGTTCCCATGGTCAATTTGCAGGGACCTGAATGGAGTCGGGATTTCTCAGAGGCAATCTCTGTTTTGAGAGTCTCAAATAGATGAAATGATAGAGCACAGTGTTGTTTGATCATTTGTTTCTGCCCTGAGATGAGGTTCCTTTAGGAATTCGCACCTCAAAGCCATTGGCCTCCATCAGGGTCAGCTGCAGAGACCTGACCACAGGGCTTCCACCCCCCCCATTCAGAAGCATTTCATATGACATAAATCCCAGAGTTGCTCCAAAAAGGCAGACAACTCCAGAGGTTGCACATAAAATGGTTGTATTTATTCTAAGGCAGAGCTGCTGTGAGAATTCTGAGTGCTCTCTTTGGTTTTACTGAAAGAACAGCATCTTATGAAAGCAACTAGATGGGGAAACTACATCCGTGGTCTCTCATGGATGAACCATGTGCCAAAAAGTCAACAGCCTGGTGCCCGAGGAGGGAAATCACAGATGTGTAACTTAATGATGGTTCTAGTGCTTTTTTCCATGAGTTTTTCACAGTCCTTTTCCTTCTTCTTACTTTCTTATCTGAGATTACACAATACACATAGTATGCACACACACACTCATATACACAAACTCTTATGCAAACTCACACATTCATACACATAATTCTTAACTGTTGCTAAATATTTAATTATGGGAAAATCACCATTTGCAAATTTGCAAATAACATATGGAAATAATAGCTGACCTCTTTCCCCCCTAATTTTATTTAAAACGAGAGGCACTGTACACAAATTCGTGCACGGGTGGGGTCCCTAGACCTGGCCGGCAATCAAGGCCAATCAAGGCCAGGCCAATCATGGCCTGCTGGCCGGGGGGAGGGACAGGGCATGGGAGGTTGGCTGCTGGCCCTGAGGAGGGAGCTGACCCTTAGTCTCCCTGGGAAAGAGGCTGTGTCTGCTACCACCCACCCCTGGTTCCCTGTCCCAGTCTGGGGCCTGAAGACCCCAGTGGGGTCTAGAGAGGAGGCAATGGTTGCTGGGCCACGCATGAAAGGAACAGACGCTGAACACCAATGTCACTGGTCAGCCACAGGAGGTTGGTTGTGGGAGCACACTGACCATGAGGGGGCAGCTCCTGTATTGACGACTATCTGCCACCTGGTGGTGAGTGTGTACCATAGCGACTGGTTGACAGGTTGTTCTGGTTGTTCTAGTCATTTGGTCGGAAAGGTCACTTAGGCATATATATATATATATATATATATATATATATATATATATATATATATTAGAGGCCTGGTGCACAAAAATTTGTGCCCTGGAGTGGAGGTTCCTCAGCCTGGCCTGCCCCCTGTCATAGTCCATGAGCCCTCAGGGGATGTCCTACTGATGGGAGGGGACTGGCTGATCAGGAGAAGGCACAACCCCATCACCCCCTTGCTGCTGCTGCCTCTGGCCTCCCTCTGTGGGAGGCTACCTGACCAATCAGGGGAAGGTACACCCCCATCATGCTCTGCTGCTACCACTGCTGGCCACTGTGGCTGCCTGAGCCTTGTCCTGGTCCTTGCAGCAGCAGCCACTGCAGCTTTGTCCAGAAGCGTCCAGTCTAATTAGCATATTACCCTTTTATTAGTATATATATATATATTATTAGTATATATATATTATTAGTATATATATATTATTAGTATATATATATATATATATATATATATATATATATATATAATTATATATATTATTATCCCTAATATATATATATGAAATTCGTGTATGGGGGGGAAGGGTCCTCAGCCCAGTGTGTCCCCTCTCATGTACTGGGAGCCCTTAGGGGGTGTCCTACTGATGGCTTAGGCCTGATGACTGATCCCCTTGGAGAGAAGCAGGCCTAAGCTGCAGTCTGGCCTCCCTTTGTGGGAGGCAACCAAGCTAATCAGGGGAAGCCACCAGCCCCATCACCCTGCTGCTACAGCCACTGCCAGTCACCACAGCCACCATGGTGTTTTCATCAACACGGACTCCAGTCCATTCACCATGAAGAAATAACAACTTTCTTTAGGTATTTTCAAGATGTGTCTTTCATAGGATACAACATTTCTTTCTTTTTTTTATCCTTACCTGAGACTATGTTTCCATTGATTTTTAGAGAATGTAGAAGAGAAGAGAAAAACAGAGAGAAACATCAAAGTGAGAGGAACACTTTGATTGGTTGCCTCCTGCATATGCCCTGATCTGGGCCCAGACAGGGAGAAGCCTGCAATGTAGGTGCATGCCCTTGGTCAGAATTAAACACACACCCTGTAGTCAGCAGACTGTGGCATTATGCACTGAGCCAAACCAGCTAGGGTAGGATATGACATTTCTTAGCCCTCCAGCAGTGGACCTTCATTTTTTTTCTCTAGGAGTGAGATGGAAAAACCCTAGATCACCTTTAGGGATTCTTATTACCCAAGTTACTAAGAATATTACCAGTGGCATACAGGGAGCTTAGCCAATAAGCGTTAAGAAAAGGTGTTTCCTCTGTAGTTCACTCTCATCACCAGCTCCACCCCTGCCCCTCCAATTCCAGCTGTACCCCTGCCCAGGCCTATAACCTCTGGCTGAAGCTGCAGGCCTGGGCAGGGGACCCCCAGACCCCTCTAACCATTGGCTTCACAGAGCCCAGGCCCCTGCTTTGCCAGCTCCATTGGTGCCCAGGCTCCACCCCTGCCACTCCAATCACTGGCTCTGTGGAGCCCAGGCCCCTGTGATCTCCAGACTTGCCCCTGCCCCCTCTGATCGCCTGTTCTGCCCCTTGGGGACCCTGCCTCCCCTGCCACATGCCTAGCTAACACTGCTGACCACTTCAGTGGTGGGGCTGAGCCTGACTGAGCGCCGCCATCTTGTGTCTATGGGGGTGGCCATCTTTGTGACAGTGACACCTAATTTGCACATTACTCTTTATTAGATAGGATAGATTAATGCTTTTTATTTGGCAGATCTTAAATATTTGGTTTCAATTCTACTTAGAGGTTCCTAGGCTAAAATAGATTACGACCCATTCACTTGTCTCTTGAAATGAACACTGATAAGATATGAGGCCTAAAAGATACAAAATCCTAAATTTTGTAACTTAGGGATCTTAAGATAAATGTTTGTTCTTCTTGTTGTTTTGGCCAAAACTGACAAACAAAACAAACAAACAAAAAAACTTGGAATGTAAAAATTGCTCAAGTAAAGGCAAATTTGTATGGAAAATTATTCAACACATCAAAGTACCCACCTAATTCATAATAGGTGATCAATAAATATGTTGAATAAATTATATATATATATACATTCAGAACAACATTTTATTTGCTGTATAACAGAAGGATAAAATCAATTGGCTTGATATTTCACATGTCTTTCTGACATCTCTTGTGACACACCCTTAATCTGATACAAACTATAAACTGTGTGTTTGTTATTAGGAGAAACCTACTGTTAATTTAACATTGACATTACTTGACATTGAGACATATTTTTAAATCTAGCATATGCTAGATTTTTAGATGGTTAGGGCTTTGTTTGAAAGTGAAATTGTTATTTATTTTATTTAAACCAATTTAATACATTTCATTAATTTATTGAAATTAAGTGGTTTAAGTTAGGCTATTTAAATACATAAAATAAAATTTTATTTTTATGTATATACTGCTGTTTAAAAAACGTCTGATGAATTTGCTGACAACTGTGGAAGCTTCTTTCCTTTTATCTGTGAGATAGCATCTCATGATCAGAGCAGATTGTTTGAATTTTGTGGAAGTGGACTTGATTTTGGTAGTTACCTGATAGCTATATAAACATAGATAAAAATAATTCATTCATTTACTCATTTATTGAGTATTTTTTAAAAATATATTTTATTGATTTTTCATAGAGAGGAAGGGAGAGGGATAGAGAGTTAGAAACATCCATGAGAGAGAAACATCGATCAGCTGCTTCCTGCACACACCCTACTGGGAATGTGCCCACAACCAAGATACATGCCCTTGACTGGAATCGAACCTGGGACCTTTCAGTCCGCAGGCTGATGCTCTATCCACTGAGCCAAACCGGCCAGGGCTTATTGAGTATTTTTGAGTGACTATGAAGGTAGGCACTAAGGGAATCATCAGTGAACACATGAACAAATAGGGCTTTCATCCTGGGGAGGAAGAGTGATACTAACCACATTGCATAATTTTCTAAAAGAGGGAATTGATCTCTTTTAGGAGAGTCTGTAAAACTCAAAAAGTTGGCTGGGAACTGGCTAGAAGGAGAGATGAGTGAGCTTAGTTCACTCCTGGACAGAAGAAGCTTCGGGTGCAAAGGGCCCGGGGTGAGAAGGAGCAGTCAAAGAAATGAAAACAAAGTCAGAGGGTGTAAAGCACAGAAAGTGAGAGGAAAGGGTGTTAGCAGGGGCTACAGGGTAGGCAGAGCCATACAGAACCACAAGGCCTGGTCTTTTGGGCTTTTTCAAGATCAAGATAACTTATCAGTTTCATTCTGAGGACTTGCCTTAGTTTTCCTATGGACAAATTTAGCCTTGCTTTTTCACTCTTCCTGCTTTCCTTGCTCACACATGGTTTACCAGAATTCCAAGCTTGGTAGATAGGGCAATAAGTTTAATGTCTTCAATGATGAAAGGAAGTATGGTGCTGTACCTTCTTGTATTCCAAGGTACTCAGACCCAAGCCATGCTTAGAAGAATACCTGCTAGTTCATGTTGATTGGTTGAATGTGTCCACGCTCCCCTGACCCTCAAGGAGCACAGATAGGGACATTTTTACTTAGTCTCTAAATTTATAATAGATGATGCTTAATTTCTTTATTCCATGTATGATATACCTGAAAACACTATTTATGATTACCTGACACCATTAAGTCATTTATAAGTGACTCAAGAGCATTAAATATAATAGGGTCTAGATATTGAGAGTACTTAATCATATATCTTATAGCAACTGGTGATCTAAAAACAAAATACGCAGAGAAAGAAGCTAGATATGTGTTTTAAAAGGTGAATTAACTGGAGAGGGATGTCCCATGTGGTGCACACGAGGGGAGCAGTTAATTAAATCCTTTGAAAGGCGTGGGCTGGATCCCCACAGCTGGTGGAGCTGGTTGGAACACAGTGTTTATCATGACCCGCAGGGTATCTGACCCTCAGGAGGGTTGTTTGGTTTCAGTGTGTTAGCTGTCCGAAGTCTCCACTGTTAACCACAGCTGCCCATTTGGGAAATGTCTCTTTGCACACCGAGCTGGTAGTGTGATAGCAGATTGATGCAAACCCAATCTCTAATAAAGAAACAGCTCGGGGTGGTGCTACAGAGCATTGCCCTACAGATCACTCAGTAGATTGCCCTCCTAATCACAGGTCAGCAGTGTGATGACCAGGGTTGCTTCTGAAGCAGATGTTCCAGGTGTAGATGGAAGGAGGCCCAAAGTCCACCCTGTGTCATTCACTTCTCTGAATTACTGTTCTCCCCTCAATTAAGAATATTTGTAGCTGCTGACTTTGTCTTCTTTCATCTTTTTTTTTTTTCTATAGCATAATGATGTGCTAACTCTTGCTCCTTTTAGAGAAATTTCTTCCTTAATTAAAGGTCATATAATGTATCTTTGCATTTGACAGTCACTTAAATAACTTCTGTCCTTGTTATTCCCTTCATATTGCTGTCCACATTAATTAAATCCTGATTAATTTCCATCTTTTCTCAAAGAAAAACCCATGGTGGTTTTTTTGTGACACTTGAACTCACAAGTATATTCACCATATTTATCTATTACATTCACGATATTAAATGTTATGGCTCTCACCTTGGTAATCTTCACAAGTAATTGTTATAACAAGATGGGATTAAAGACTTTTCCACATGTGACCAGAGACTGTACAACATAAATATAATTATTATTCTATGGCTATAACTTTAAGCAAATTATTTCAGCTTCCTGATCTCAGGTTGATTATCAGTTTCCTAGATCTCAGGTTGATGCTTCTTATCACCTGTGAAATTGCTGATTTTATCCTAAACCAGGCTGCTGGAAGCTTTCCACTGAAGGTTTAGTTTCTCAACCTTTGCCATTGCTAATGTTCCATGGTTCTTGGAGATGATACATATTATGCTATTGTACCTTCAGAATCACCCTCTGATAGAAGCACTGATAACCTTATTTTACAAATGGGAGAAAAGCCCATGTTCACACAGCTACGAAGCCCCTCAGCTGGACCTGGGTCCAGCATTTTTTACTCTAAAACCCATTCTTCGCCTGCATTTCCAGATCAGTCTCATTGACTTCTTGTTTCTACCCTGAAATCTTATCTGAAGTCTTAACCACGCAGAGACCATCTCACTGAGTTCTCTGCCTCCACATTTCTGTTGGAATAGATTACCTTACCTATCATTGTCTAAACTGATATGGCACCAGCACAGTTTCAGCTCCTGTGAAACAGGGACCTACTACTTCCCCCATCACCCTTTGTGCTGCTATGGTTGTATGTGATGAGTAACCACACCAAATTGCTATTACTGCCTAAAATAATGTTTCTCCATCAGTCATATAGAGGAAATACACCCTTCATTAAAATAAGAAGTTACTGACCTCAGGCACCTGTCTGGAAATACCCTATTCATACCCCTCCCCCCCTTCCCGCCAAAGGCAATAAAGTTAACAGGGAATCTGAAATGATTACTGCCATCACAAGAAGTTGAAACAGTTTTTTTAAAAATTACAAAGAGTGAAAATCTCAGATAACTTTGGCAAGACTCATTTTTTAATCAAAGCTTTAAAAGATGAAATTTTAATATACATGTTTCATGCTGGCAGATCAAGAAAGAAAGAAAGAAAGAAAGAAAGAAAGAAAGAAAGAAAGAAAGAAAGAAAGAAAGAAAGAAAGAAAGAAAGAAAGAAAGAGGTTGTAAGATACTTATCCAGATACTAGAGGCCATGTGCATGAATTTGTACACAGGTGGGGTCCCTCAGCCTGGCAGTGATCAGGAGCAATAGGGGCAGATTGGGGCCAGCCAGCTGGGGGGAGGGACTTTGGGAAGTTGGCCGTGGGAGTGCACTGACCACCAGGGGGTGGCTCCTACATTGAGCATCTGCGCCCCGGTGGTCAGTGAATAGCATAATGACAGGTCATTTGGTCACTTAGGCTTTTATATATATAGATAATGCATCATCAAATAGGTGAAAAGGGCAGTGCATCAAGTATGTAGGAGAGAAAGAATTGGACTGAGATAGACTGTGCACAAACTTGACCTATATCTAAACCAGGGTTATTATAAACATATGGGTGTGAAAACAGAGGAAGCTAGGCGCTATGGAAAGCCACGTGCTGTCAATGGTGACATTCTGACTTCATATGATAAAGACATGCTCATTTTTACATGATAATCCTGCAGTAAGCTTATACATGTGTGTTGTGTAAAAAACCTGAAGGCCTTGAATTGGAAGATCTGGATGCCAGCCTGACAACATCTGTCCAAATAACTCTTAATCTCTGTGAGCCTCATAAAGTGGAAATGAATCATTCCATTCCACTTATCCCGCGGAGTTAGGGAGGTTGAAGAAGAACATAGATGAGAACATACTTGGTAAAATGTGAAGCACTATATTAATATAAGGCTGAATTTTTAGAATTATTTCTCAATTATACAAATAATTGTAATTATTTGTTACCCTATTAGCTGTTTCAAAGATGTGTAGTTCTCCAGCAAATGTTTTTGGAGTGCCTACTATGTACCAGTCCTATTCTAGGTGTCACAGGTATAGCAGTAAACACAGTACAACTTCCTGCTTACTGCATGCCTACTATGTTTCAAGCACAATGATGGAATAGAATATATACACTGGTTTGTGAGGCTTATGGCTTAGATGGCAGCCTAGAGCCTTCCAAGTCTAAGGTGAATTATAATACAACTAAGATAAAGCTTAGAGGAGACACATAGCTCAGATTTGGGAGTCAACAAGGCATTCTGAAGAAAGTACCACTTAAGCCAGAAAACAGGACACAGAATAGGGGGCAGGGTGGGTAATTTTCCCATTCCACTCTGCATTTTAGAGTATAATGGTCCTGTTTGAGGGAGAGATGCAAGACATAAGGGATTTAGAAATCATAGCACATGGTAAATAAGGAAAGAACTGAATATATTTAGCCTGGAATACTAAAGACAAATATAATTACCTAATTTTAAATAAATTAAATTTATTTTATGTGATTTCAGGTAGCAAATTTCTTTCAATAGACAAGTATAAATCTTCCTAAAATCCTTACTCCCACCTCTTCTATTTCCTCTGGGAATATCTTTCCTCAGTATTTAACTAGCACCTCCTAACCTTCATTCTAACATCCTTAATCCCCCTTCCCTGCTTTATTTTCTCCTCAGCACATAACACCTTATGATACATATATATTTACTTACTTAATATTTATTAATCTGCCAAGTTTCAAAATCATATGTCATGTGAAAGCGGGGATTTTATGTTTTATTCATTGGTATATTTTAAGTTCCAAGAAGAATGTTTAGACCATAAATACTTATTGAATAAATGAATGAGAGTTGTCCAGAACATAAAATATGTTGCCTCATAGAGCAGTTTATTTCTTACAGAAGGGCAATGGATAAGGATTAGAACTGGGTGGACCTATAACCTTTTTTTCTGATAAAAGGATACACACATCTAATTACCTCATTACCTCAAATAAGATGTGTAGACAACTCCAATCTTTTGTATTTTCTTCTCACCTTGGACCAAATCTGCAACTCTGAAAACTCTCTTTAGTGATTCTAATTCTAATGTGAATTGATATTCCATATTGACATAGACATAAACCCGTTTAGGGTTAAAAACATGCCAAAAATAGAACTTTTTCAAGTTATAGTCAGAGTGTTAGCATGAAAGTAATTTCCATTATCTAGGACATTTCATTTAAGATTATTCCCTCTGCTGTCTTTTCTGTCCTGCTCATGATGAGACTGCCTTCCTGAAAGCCAGTTTTCATTGGCTTCCCTCATCTTTGTCAAGACAACTGTTCTCCAGTCACCTGATTTTAAATATGGTGTCCTGGCCTGGGGAATGTTATCAGGAAATGATGCACTGAGGACAAACAGATTTTCTTTTCCTTAATTACCGATCTTCACAACACGCAGTCTCTCTTTTCTTCTTTGGGGCATATATGTATATATGTAGTATGCACAAAGTTGCCATATCACATAGTTACTGAATAGAGTATCAGAGGGGGAATTTACTTTTGAACAAGACATGTTTGATTTCCCAGAAAAGGATACCGTCTCAGTGACAAGATTAAATTTATATTTCAATGTCTAATTACATTGCAATATCAATACTTCTTACAGCTTCATTGTTTGCTTCCCTTTTTCCCACCACAGTTCATGCTAACAGTTTGGTATTAGTCTCAGTAATGATTGTAATGGTAGCAAACATTTGTATATTAACTATCACAGGAGCTAACACTTATGAAATATGCCTAGCACTGTTCTTGATATTTTATAAACATGAAGTTATCTAATCTTTTGCCAGCCTTTGATTTTGCCAATAATTCAGAGTCAAGGAAGCTGAAGGATAGAAGGGTTGAATAAATTTAGGCAGTTGGGTTTGGGAAACCTACGCTCATGGCCACAACGCTAGACTTTAAAACTTTCCAGGGGTTTCCATTTGGATATGTGTTTGCAAAGCTTTGGATAACTATATATGCAAATAAGCTAAAATAACTGTCTCAGTCTATACTGACAACCTTTATGGACAGAGGAAGACATGGTGCATGTCAGAAAGAAAATCATTTTCTTGGAGTCCTAAGAAATGTATTTAACTGAAGTGGTCAAAGTTAAAATATATGCTACTGTTCTTTATTGCCTTAAATTTAAGTTATAAACATTTATTTAGGAAGCTATTTGTTGATATTTAGTGTCTTAGAGCAGCATTGTTCAAACTATTTGGACCCCATTATGCTTTTTAAAATTAGTGAGGATTCAAAAGAGCTTTTGCTTATATGGGTTATATTTATAGAAATTTATTGCATTCAAAATTAAAACTAAGAATTCATTAAGTATTTAGTTACTAATTCAACAACAATAATAATATACTCATTACATGTTAACATAATGTATTTTATAAAAATATCTACATTTTCCAAAACAAAAAATTTAGTGAGAAAAATTATCTTGTTTTCCATATTTGCAAATATTTCGAATATTTGGCTTAAGAGAAGACAGTTGGATTTTCATATATGTTCTCCCATTTAATCTGTGGTAATATCACACACCTTGCAGCCTCTGGCAAACTCCAGTGTACACTTGTGAGAAAATTAGAATGATAAAGTCAAATAACATATTCATATTTTGTGAAAATAGCACTAACCTTATAGACCTCTTGAAAGAGTCGTTGAGATGATCAGGGGTCCCCAGGTCACACTTTTGAGAACTGCTGTCTTAGACTGAACAACTGGGAGAGAAACAAAATAAATCTTAGTGTTTTTAAAAGATAATTACATATTCCTTGTGTTCTCCTATTTCAGTTATGTTTTCCCCAGAATATTACAGCCTGTGAAGCTTCAGAATTTTTAAAGAGTTTGTGAGAATTTCTCTCCTTTAAGAACTTTTCTTTTATTCAAAATATAGTCAACAACCTTAACATATTCCCAAACTTGTTTTTATCTCTAATAACTTTTGTTTCAAAGCATGGAAATAAGTAAGTAATGAGAAATTAAAAGTATTATTCATAAGTTAATTACAACATTTTTGAGTTTATTTGTAGAATATTTTGATTTTTTTTATGCAAGTGTAAGGTCTTTCAAAAACTTTAACTTTCCTTATTCACCTATTCCTCATATTTCCCACTTTGCAACAACCCATTTTCACTTGTCTTCATCAAAGAGGACCCTATAAAACTCTGGGCTTGATCTGTAAAGCAGACTACTGTCTCAGTTCCCCAAGGCCACCAGGCACTGCTGTCCAGACCCCATTGCCTGACTGCGTTGGCAAAGAGGCCGAGTTCTGGATACCTTCTAGAGCCAATTTATTAATTTAGGGAAAGAGAAATAAAGTCTTGGCTTTATGAAACTGGCTTTCTGTTGGGAAAGACTGAAAATAAACAATATAGACTCTAATGTTAGGTAGTAATGATCTCTAGAAAAAAGTTAACCAAGTTGTGGGATAGAGAATGACAAAGAAGGGGTTTCAGAAAGGTGTTGAGGGATGGCCTCCCTTAGCAGGCAACATTTGCCCAGAGCTCTGGAAAAGCAAGGGAGAAGCCTATATCTGGGTCAAGAGCAGTCCTAGTAGAGGCCATGGAAAATGCTAATTCCCTAAGGTAAGAAGAAACTTGGCTTATTTGCAGTTGAGGAAACAGCAGGAGCCAGTGTGGCTGGAGCCAAATGAACAAGTGGTAGAGATATAAGAACTGAGAGGTTGTTACAATTTATTCTAGGAGTGCCAGAAGCTACTTGAAAGTTTTGAGTAGAAGAGTGTCATGTTTAAAGAGGATCACTCCCTGTATGCTTCCCTCAGCTTAGGGGCGTGCTGAAAGCAGAGAGACCCATAGGTCGTGAGTTGCAAGTGGCTTTCACTGGGATCATTTTGGATGGTAGAGACCGCAGCATTAGCTAATGGGTCAAAAATGGGCTATATGAAAGAGAAAGTCACCAAGGAGTGGATTTTTCTACTGAGCAATTGGGTGGGCGTACTTGCCATTTACTAAGACAGGGAATCCAGGGGGCAGAAATAAAATGTTTTGTTTTGAATGTATGAAGTTTGAGATGCCTAGCAGATATCCAAGTAGGGATGTTGGACTTCACAGTTAAGCATATGAGTTTGGAACTCTGAGTTGTAGCTTGAGATAAAAATGTGAGCTTTACTGGCACAGGGATGTTCATTAAAAGCTTACTTCCTCAAAAAATTAAAAATGGAACTTCTGTTTGACCCAGCAATCCCACTTCTGGGAATATATATCCTAAAAAAACCAAAACAGCAATCAGAAAGAATATATGCACCCCTATGTTCATAACAGCATTATTTACAATAGCTAAGATTTGGAAACAGCCCAAGTGCCCATCAGTAGATGAATGGATAAAAAAGCTATGGGCCATTTACACTATGAAACACCATGTAGCTAGCTATAAAAAAGAGGGATATCTTACCCTTTGGGACAGCATAGATGGACTTGGAAAATATTGTACTAAGTGAAATAAGCCAAATCTGAGAAAGACAAATATCACATGATCCCACTTATTTGTGGAACCTAATGAGCAAAATGAATTGACCTACAAAATAAGATGCAAAGCATGGAGGCATGGAACAAACTGACATACCTCAATGTGGTTTTGGGGGGACAAGAAGAGATAAACCAAAATCTTATATAATTACTAGGGGCCGGGTGCACAAAAATTTGTGCACTCAGGAGGTCCCTTAGCCTGGCCTGTGTCCTCTCGCAGTCTGGGACCCCTCTGGGGATGTCCACCTGCTGGCATGCATGATCAGCCTGGGTGAGGAGCTGATGGCTGTTTGCAGGCTGGCCAAGCCCCCCAGTGGGATCCCTCACCTCACTGGGGTGTGGCCAGCCTGGGTGACAGGTTGAGGGGCATTTTCAGGCTTTCAGGCTGCCCACAGCTCCCATCGACCCAATATCCCAGCAAGGCTGGCTGGAAGCAGGTTTCTGGGGTTTATTTATCTTCTATAATTGATACACTGTTCCTTTAAGCTGAGGCCTAGGCAGGTAATGAAGCCTCCTGTCTGCTTCAGCTCAAGGCTTCTATAATTGAGACAATGTTGCAAATATGTTATTGCCTGGAGCCAGGAGAAGCCCAGCCGGCTGGCAAACAGTTTTACTCCTGCTGCAATGGAAGCTGCCTGTTTACTCTAGCAGCTCCGTGAATGCCAGCCGCCATCATGGCTGGGTTAATTTGCATGTAGTCACTCTGATTGGCTGGTGGGCGTGGCTTAGGTGTCCTGAAGAAACAGTCAATTTCAATACTATGCTTTTATTAGATTAGATATGGACACTAGGAAAAGGTTAATGAAGACCTGGGAGTGTATGAGTAGGGGCTGAGAGGAAGGGAGTAAAGTGGGGGGAATTGGAGATATCTTCAATATTATCTAATCTAATAAAAGCATAATATTGAAATTGACCATTTCTTCAGGACACCTAAGCCACGCTCACCAGCCAATCAGAGTGGCTGTATGCAAATTAACCCAGCAAGATGGAGGCCGGCAGTCACGGAGCTGCTAGAGTAAATAGGCAGTTTCCGTTGCAGCAGGAGTAAAATTGTTTGCCAGCCGGCTGGGCCCCTCTGTGCTCCAGGCAACAACATATTTGAAACATTGTCTCAATTATAGAAGCCTTGGAGGTGAAGCAAACAGCAGTCCTGGCTGCCACTACTAAGGCAACATTGTCTCAATTATAGAAGCCACGAGTTGAAGCAGACAGGAGGCTTCGTTACCTGCCTAGGCCTTGGCTTAAAGGAACAGTGTATCAATTATAGAAGATAAATAAACCCTAGAAACCTGCTTCCAGCCAGCCTTGCTGGGACATTGGGTCAATGGGAGCTGTGGGCAGCCTGAAAGCCTGAAAACAGCCCTCAGTCCATCACCCACTTGGGGGCTCAACCAGCCTGCAAACAGCCATCAGCCCCTCACCCAGGCTGTCCATGTACCCCAGTAGGAGCCCCAAACCTGAAGGGACTGTGGGCAGCCTGAAAACGCCCCTCAGCTCCTCACTGAGGCTTCCCAGGCACCCCAGTAGGGACTCAAAACATGAAGGTGCTGTGGGCAGCCTGAAAACAGCCCTCAGCCTGTCACCCAGGCTGGCCACACCCCAGTGGGGTGAGGGATCCCACTGGGGGGCTTGGCCAGCCTGCAAACAGCCATCAGCCCCTCACCCAGGCTGGCCAGGCATGTCAGCAGGTGGACATCCCCAGAGGGGTCCCAGACTGTGGAGAGAACACAGGCTGGGCTGAGGGACCTCCCGAGTGCACAAATTTTTGTGCACCAGGCCCCTCATAACAATAAAAATATATTAAAAATCAAAACCCATGGTACTAGGTAAAATCAAATGAGGAGTGAAAGTGGAAATAAGAGGATATGGCTCTGAGGAGTGAGCCCAGGGCACTCTTATATTTAAGACAGAGAATAGAGGCAGGCCCAGAGAAGGAAGCCATAATAAGTGGCCATTGACTTAGAAGGAGAGTATAATGTGCTGGGAGCATCTAAACACAAAAGTTTAGAAAAGTAGGTAGTAGGCACACTAGATGACAGGCCCCTTGCTCCTGACTTTAAAATACTACCTAAGTACCTGGAGCCTCATCCCGACTACATTCCTTTCTGCATAACAGGTTCTATGCCCAAGGGTTCACCTTAGATGTTCTGTTCTTTATATTGTTCTTATTCACTTCATAGACTGTCCTTATCCTGGGCCATAGCATGCTTTTGATATCAAAGACCAGGATCCTTGCCCCATATCCATTCAAAGTCCATCCTTGCTCTAGCATGACATTTCACAAATAAGTCCTATCTAATAAAAGAGTAATATGCAAATTAGGCACCAGTCCATCACAAAGATGGCCGCCCCTATGGCCACAAGATGGTGGCACCCATAGCCACATCCTAACTAATAACAGAGTAATATGCAAATTAGGCATCACTCTGTGACAAAGGTGAATGCTCTGATGGCTACAAGATGGTGGCACCCATAGCCATAAGATGGCCACCCCCTGAGCACAAGATGGCGGGCACCCAGTCGGGCTCAGCCCCGCCACTGAAGTGGTCAGGTCTGTTATCCAGGCAGATGGCAGGGGAGGTGGGGGGCCTGAGGGGCAGAACAGGCAATCAGAAGGGGCTGGGAGTCCCCTGCCCAGGCCAGAGGCCTTCACCAGAGGCCTCACGCATGGGCAAGGGAGAATCCGGTGATCAGAGGGGGTAGGGGCAGAGCCGGTGATTAGAGGGGTATGAGGGTGCCCTTCCCAGGCATAAGGCCTAGGCCAGAGGCCTCAGGCCTTGGCAGAGGCAAGGCTGGAGATCACAGGGACCTGGGTTCCACAGAGCCAGCAATCAGAGGGGCAGGGACAGAGCTGGTGATCACAGGGGTCTGGGCACAGGTGGAGCTGGAAAAGCAGAGGTCTGGGGGTCCCCTGCCTAGGCCCTAGCCTTGGCCAGAGGCTGCCAATGGGGCAAGGGCAGAGCAGGCGATGGATGGGGGCAGGATCAGAGCCGGTGATTGCAGAAGCCTGGGCTCTGTCAAGTTGGCGATTGGAAGGGCTTGAGGGTCTTCTGCCCAGGCCTGCGTCCTTGGCCAGAGGTTATAGGCCTGGGCAGTGGTGGAGCTGGGATTGAAGGGGCAGGGGTGGAGCAGGTGATTGAAGTGAACTACAGAGGAAACACCTTTTCTTAACGCTTATTGGCTAAGCTCCCTGTATGCCACTGGTAATATTCTTAGTAACTTGGGTAATAAGAATCCCTAAAGGCTATCTAGGGTTTTTCCACTACACTCCTGGAGGGAAAAAAAAATGAAGGTCCACTGCTGGAGGGCTAAGAAATGTCATATCCTGCCCTAGCCAGTTTGGCTCAGTGCATAATGCCTCAGCCTACTGACTATAGGGTCTGGGTTCAATGCTGATCAAGGGCATGTACCTAGGTTGCAGGCTCCTTCCTGGCCGGGGTCCAGGTCAGGACATATGCAGGAGGCAACAAATCGAAGTATTCCTCTCACTTTGATGTTTCTCTCTGTTTTTCCCTTCTCTTCCACACTCTCTAAAAATCAATGGAAACATATCCTCAAGTGAGGATAAAAGAAAGAAAGGTCATATCCTATGAAAGACACATCTTGAAAATGCCTAAAGAAAGTTGTCATTTCTTCATGGTGAAGGGACTGGAGTCTGTGTTGATGAAAACACCTTGGTGGCTGCGGTGACCGGCAGTGGCTACAGCAGCGGGGTGATGGGGCTGGTGGCTTCCCCTTATTAGCCTGGTTGCCTCCTACAAAGGGAGGCCAGACTTCAGCTTAGGCCTGCTCCCCAAGGGGATCAGGGAGTGGGCCTAAGCCATCAGTCGGACACCCCCTCAAGGCTCCCAATATGTGAGAGGGGGCAGGCTGGGCTGAGGACACCTTCCCCCCCAGTGCACAAATTTCATGCACCAGGCCCTTAGTTTACTAATAAACAAGCAACATATTTATCAACTAGAAGCAAATCAGTTTGCTGTATTCAACTAAAACAAAAGATACAACATAATACATAAAGACAATAAGATAATTATTCAGTAGTTACTTTCTGGAACATGAAATTAACTGGACTTTTTTCATATTTGTGAGAAAATAGTTAATAGTTCATGCTCATAATAATATCCTAAATTAATACATGGTCCTCAAAGCCTTCTTAGCCATTAAAAATAACAAACAAACTAATTACAGTGAGTATCCTTTAGGGTTAAGCATAATGCCACCTCATGTTCCAGTTCTTCCAGAATCAGATATTAATGTGTGGTCATATAGCTAAACACTACTAACTAGAATAATTGATTGAGCATAAAATAATATTTTCTAAACACAGCCAATAGGAGAATTTATTGGGGTTTAATCAACAGAAAGGAGAGGCAGGATGCGTTTCTGTCCTGGGTTGTATTTTGCTGTGGACTGTCAATGTGAACAAAAGAACATAGGTGAGGGTTCAGATCACAGTCTTTGCAGAGTAGTAGAATCGGTCTGGCTGAGCAATGCATAGTTTAAGGCACAAGTTGTTAGGAGAGTCCATAGACAGTAGGAAAAAAAAAACAGAAGTTAGGAGGAGGTGAGATATCAGAATGTGGGGAGTACACTGTGAGTCAGACTCAGTTCACATGGGTCATCCCCGAGGCCTCATATCCTGGCAGGAAATTAATGACATAAAAGAAAAGACAGCATAAGGAATGGTTCTGAGGTTCGACTAGCAGACTCAGAACGTGTAATTGTCACACACGTGAATGCTTTAAACGCTCCCCTGCAGTTGTCCTCTACAGATAGGCAACAATCTCTGGGCAAAGCAGGGAACAAGGAGAGGTCCCTAAGCAACTGGAATTTGCCTGGAATACTTCAGATCTAGTGACTGCCTGGCTCTAGACATAAAGGGGAAGAAGTTGAGGAAAAGTGGATTCTCAACTTCCATGGGAATTGCTGCTTTTCATTCATTTAAAAATTCATCTGTATCGCAGTTCTACTAGGTTGGTCTGTAGAGAGAGACAGAGGTGAATACGTCAAAATCTTTTCCTGCTGGGACTCTCTGAGAAAAGAGAAAGATAAATGGACAAGCCAGCAAATACAGTACGGGGACATGGTCTGGGTATTGTTATGTAGGGAGGAGATGACTGGCTCTGCACAGAGAGGAAAGAAATTATGAGGATCAAGTAGGAATTTCAAGAGAAGTTGATGGCTAAACTGATTCTTTTTAAAAATATATTTTATTGATTTTTTTTTTTTTTTACAGAGAGGAAGGAAGAGGGATAGAGAGCTAGAAACATCAATGAGAGAAAAACATAGATCAGCTGCCTCCTGTACACCCCCTACTGGGGATGTGCCTGCAACCAAGGTACATGCCTTTGACCAGAATCGAACCCAGGACCCTTCAGTCCACAGGCCAACTCTCTATCCACTGAGCCAAACCGACTAGGGCTAAACAGATTCTTAAAGGACCACTAGAAGTTTTCTTGGAAGGTGATACAGGAGGAAGCAGTAACAAAAAACAACAGTGGCATGAGAGATCAAGTTGCATCCTGGGATGTGAAAGAACTTTGATGTGTTTAGAATGCTTACTGCATATGGAAAAGTTGCGTGAAATAAGGCCTGAAAAAATAAAAACTACCTCAATACAAATTTGGGATTTTAATTGAGGAGTAAAAAAAAAAAAAAAAAAATCACATCAAAAGGATTTAGATTGTCGCTAATTTTATGTGGTCATTGACGTAGCTGGGGCTTTGGTTCTTAAATCCCTCCAAAGATTTATGAGGTTTGAACATAAGACCTTAATTCACAGAGTGATTTTCTTCAACACACAATTTAGCTAGTAATGGCCACTCCAGGAGCTAACTTCCAGAGTTCAGACAGAGAATGAAACTTCTTTATCATCCCTAGACTAGATGATCCAATCATTCCTTTAATGAGTTTTATTGATTACTTCCTATGAATAAAGGACTTTAATGTCTTTTCTAAACCCATGAATGAAAACCTCTCAAAAGTGGGACACACACTTAGAGGCTGGAACCTCCAATATTAATTCTGTCCTAATGTATCAAGAAGAACAGAGTATCTTATGGGATATGTACACTTCTCTCCAGGGAAGCTATCTGGGATAGAGATCATACAATGTCCCCTTGACCTCTGAGCATCTAGGAATAGTCCTCATCCATTTCAGATTTTCTAATATAATTAACTTTCCATTTATCTATCTTGTTCACTCCATTTCCTATAGCACCAAAACTAATGCTTACTGCATAGTAAGTACACATTAAATACCAGAAGAGGTGAGTGAACCAGTAAATCAACGAATAAAAATTATCAGACTATTTTCTCTGATATTGGGTGCATTTTATCTATAGCAAACAATATTAGCAATGACAGTATCAAGCATTACGTGTCACATTCAAAGTTTTAAAACATATAATACTATTTTCTCTGAAAACAGAGAGAGCTCATTAAATAAATACATGAATTTCTTACACAATATGATTTTTTTAGCCTGTTTTTAATGGTCTGGAATATCAGAGAGTGTAAAGAAAATGTGAGGGTTCTATAATCTTAAAAGATACAGACCTTATGACATAGTCCTAGATTGAGAGCTAAATTTTGTAGTCTTAGAACCTCTTAGCACATGGGAGTAAGTCAACTCAATCTTCTCTGTCTAGAGTTGTTTATCTGTAACATGATCCATCTGCTCCTCTCCTCCAGCCCACTCTCTATTTCTTTGTCCCACATTATTGAAAAGAGGACAACTTCTTACCACTTAAACAATATTTCAGCAAAGCTACTTCCACTTTTCAGGCACTACCCAAATGCACAAGGTTCTCAACCCTTTGCTGGAGGAAGAAAAGGGGTGGGTTGGCATGGGAAGCTTTCCTTCCTCTGGCTGAAGATGAACTTAACTGCATTTTTCTCTGTTCTGTACACTTAAGCCACATGAGTAATTTGCCCTTGAGTTGAACTGCTGAATTTCAATAAAGATTGTGTGTGTGTGCATGTGTGTGTATGTATAGGAAACGATTTGGTCAACTTGGGAACTGAATGCAAAGACATTGATTAATAAAGTTTCAAAGGACACAAAAATGCTTAGTAAATGTCTATTTCTGAGTTACTAGTAGAGTAGCTTGTGAAGCCATAGCGAGTTTCCAGAATAGTCGTGACACTGTACTTTTGAGGAGCTATTTGGATCGCAGCTCAGGAAAGGCCAGAGATGATCCCAATGTGTTAAGAACTTCTCCAGAGAAAAAATGCTATGCGAATGTATGACATGCCCTTGTTATTATTCCAGGATGCCTCCCTGGGCCACATGTTCTGGCATCAAATTGTCAAAATCCTGTGGTAGTTTCTGGAGTTTTACTTGCTCTTTCCCCCCTGTTGATTAATTTTCTCTGAGCAGTCATTTCTTTGTTCTGCATTTTCTATGCAGCCATACCTGGGTGGGGGGTGATAGTCACTCTCCCACCCAGTTTTTTATAATCACTACACACATGCTTGCTCGCTCGCCCTCATACCTGCACACAAAAACCATTACCAATCTCCTGAAAAACAAAACCAGCCACCTGCTTACAGCAGCTCTATTGGTCATCACGAGGACAACTGTTATTTGAGCCATAATCAGCAGAGTACTGGGCTGAACCAAGTGTCTTCCATGCCCTGTTTACATATTGCTGAGGCCAACTCAACTCAGCATGACCTTTACAGAGCCAAACCTTCCCAACAAATTGCAGTAGGCCGTCATCTTTGTCTCTCTACATCCAAGCATTAATTTAAAGAACTACTTAAAGCTACCAAGTCAAATGGACTATCCATTAAAGGCCTGTAATTTAAGTGGGGAAGAAGCTGAAGTAGTTCTTTTCATGGAAAAAGTCTCATAAAAACAGAGTGCACTTCTTTCTCCATTTCAAAAAATCACTTTCTGTTTCACTCCAAAGGACCTCACAGAGGCAAGATTTCAATTATTTTTATACTTTGATAAGCTTTCTGAAGGACATTTAGGTCCATTTCACCAAGTGTGGCATTTCATTATTCACCAACTAATTTTAAACTTCAGGAAAAGTTGCAAGCTTCATCAATTCAGGCCTCTAATTCAGAATGTGCAAACATTTAAACTGTGGTTACTGCTGAATAAACATTTAAAATATATTTGACTGAATGTAAGGGGGTCCTTTTTGGTGGTAATTCATTCTATTGAATAAAAAATATTCAAAAGATGTCAGAATTTGTGGGCTTTTTTTTGTATTTTATTTAACTTACAAATTTAAGATTATATTTTTGACTATTTTATGTTTAAGCATATAGTCACAATAAATTTATTGTTACAATAGAACCTGACTCGTATTCATATTATTTGTTTTCTAGTCATAAATGTTCTCAGGCTGAGGGAAATCAATGTTCTTTAATCTCATAAAAATCTCTCTGTCACCGGGCTGAGTACCACTTTTTTTTCCCCTCAAGGTATTCTGATACAGAGATAACAGTGATATATGCATCATGCAGTCTACAGATGAACAAACAAATATTTTTCTCAACTTGCTCAAAAATAGAAAATAATTCAGGGTCAATAAGTAGGAGTTTCTTGTTCTTATCACTTAAAACACTGGCTTTATTTTTCATTGAGAAAGTCACTAAAATGTTAATAGTAAATGTGTGTTTCCATCTCAGCTTTGATTAGAAGTTGTTTTGGCATCCTAACACTTCTAGATACGCAGAAAACATTTTAAAAATCATTACCTGAAGCATGCAACAGTCTAAGAACTTACATGCATATATGCATATTGTCTGGACACAGGCAATAGTGTGGTGAGGGCCTGGGGAGGGGTGTGAGCGGGTGGAGCGAGTCAATGGGGACATCTGTACTTTCAACAATAAAGATAAATTTTTAAACAAATTATTACTATGGGCAGAAACATATAAGCCCATTGGACACCCCGGCCTCCTTCATCTCATCATAGTGGTCCATTTAGTAGCAGCATCACTTTGTATCCTCAGCCCCCACCCACACAGCAGTAATTAATGTCCTGGGGCAATTTTTTTCCTGATGCCACAATCTGTTGATGTAGCTATGAACATGATAAAGTTTCCACAGTGACTTCATGTTACTGAAGAATGTGAGAAAACAGGACAAGGAAACAGCATAAGGTAAAAACTGCATGTTTTATTGTTGTTTTTTCTAACTAGATTCCGATTTTCCTTGGACTACAACAGCATTGATTCTTAGGACTAAAACAACAACAATAATAAAAAACAAAAACACACACAAAAAACTACACCTTGTGAAACATTGAAAGAGAAGCCAAATGTTATTCTCTTCCCCAAATAAAGTTCTTTTGCTATCAAAGGTTAGGCTGCCCTAGCCTGGCTTTGAAGCAAGAGCTTGAGTGGATCACTTGAATCCTAACCAACGAGTTTTATTGGCTGATGGGCTCAGAGACATAATTTTTCAAGTTGTACTGGGTGCACTGACCACTCTAAAATCCACCTGCTTTCCAAGTCCATATCTTGTCATGAATGTATGAGCTCAGTGATATGCTAAAAGATGGAGGCCTGTACACACCATCTAATCGTACATTTTGAAGAGATTTGTGAGTGTCTATAACTGCATTGATGTTTAGACACAAGCACTTAAAAATATGAGACGACAACCAAAACCTTTTAATTATAGTGATATGCTTTTTGGTGGGAGGGGAAGAGAGGAGTGCATTTTGGCCCTTAGATACAACTGTCTCAGAAAAACCAGGTATCATTCAGAGTCATTTTCTAAAAAGGAAGCAAATGTTCGTGTGTGTGTGTGTGTGTGTGTGTGTGTGTGTGTGTGTTTACACATGCGCACAGGCACTTTAGTATTGTAAAGACATGAGTTGTCATGGAGAGGAATGGATATACCAAAGGGCAATTAGTTGGTTCTGAATTATACCATATCTTTTCAAGGTTTTCAGCTTTGAATGTTACCCCTTACACCAATGAATGCCACATTTATTTGTAAGCACCATAGTGTTGGGGAAAGAAGGCAAAATAGGCCATGAATTCAGTCATACCTGGGTTTAAATCCCTGCCATATGTTAGATAGTGTGATTTTTTCAAAATTATTTAATCTGCTTGACATTTACTTTCCTTATTCATAAAAATGAATAAGGAATGCCGCCTTTCTTGTAGGATTGTTGTAAATTTCAAAAAGATAACATTTGTAGAGCATCTAGTAGCGCGTTTGGAAAGAGTAGAAGTCAGTATCTCTTAGCTTTTTCTCCTTTCTCCACAGAAAACCATAGCTTGATTTGAGCTGCTAGAATCACACATTGCAGAAAATTACCATGATCTTTACCACCGGGCTCCCAGGTAGGAGGAGAAAGTGGAATAATATTTTTATTACTGAAAATATACCAGTGGAAAATGAATGGTTCTTAAGTCTTCGCCCCTGCGGACAAGTTGTTTTTACCTGCTGTGCAGTGGGACCCCATCTCTACGCCTTCACATCTCTACTCAAAAGTCAGAGACTCCCTTGCCTGCCAGAGGAAATCAGGTTTCTGATTCTTCCACAGCCTTTAGGTTAGCAACTTCTGAACCAGGACTGTAGTTTTATATTAGAATTTCATGGTTGGAAGTGATATTACAACAGAGTGTTTCAAATGTTATGCACATTGGAATCACTTGAGAAGCTTGGTAAAGATGGAGAGTCACAGGACCCACTCCCAAAGATTCTCATTCTGGAGCAATATGTCCCAAGCTCCTGCAATTCTTAAAAACAAATATCCCAAGTATCTCCGACTCAGTTAACTGCACCAACACGAGCACAGCTGCCTTGCAGGCTCTTTAAGTCAAGGTTCCACTGCTGCAGGGTTACTCATGGCTTCTGATTCAGTGCACAACTCCCAGGGAGGGTTCCGGTTTCATGCAGTTTGGGGGCCTGCTTTAACAAAGCAAACAAACAGGCGATATCTGACTTTTGTAAATTTTGCCAAAGCATATGATCATGGGAACACATTGCAGGACTTCTCCCAGGGCCTGGGGGGTGGAGGAAGCTGTGTCCTGGACATAAGCTCCCTTTGCTTCTGAGTACATCAATTTCTGGGTAACAATTCATCCTTATAATTCCCTCTGTTTCACATAATTGCCTCTGTTTCACAGAGTGAAGGAACTGAAGCACAGAGGCGTTGGGTAACTCGCTGTGGTCACACAGCTAGTGAGCTAGTAAGAGGCAGAGCTAGGATTTAAATCCAGGCAATCTGGCCTTAGCTGGTTTGGCTCAGTGGATAGAGTGTCGGCCTATGGACTGAAGGGTCCCGGGTTCAATTCTGGTCAAGGGCACATGCTCAGGTTGTGGGCTCAATTCCCAGTAGGGGGCGTGCAGGAGGCAGCCGGTCAATGATTCTCATCATTGATATTTCTATCTCTCTCTCCCTCTCCCTTTCTCTCTAAAATCAATAAAAATATATTTAAAAAATAAATAACTCCAGGCAATCTGTCTCCAGAGCCTTCCTTCTGTTTACCATGGCAACACAATGTCTCTTATAGACACTTCCTGTTCTCAGAAAGTCACAGAGACCGTGCTTCTCCTTACTTCTATCACAGCAGCCACAGTTACACTCTTATTGAATGAGATAAAGTATGGATGACAATAAATAAAAAGATACAATGATTAGTTGAATTTCTTTTGCATTATTAGTGACTATTAAGTGATTCCATTTAGTTAGATATTTTTAAAAAAATATATTTTATTGATTTTTTACAGAGAGGAAGGGAGAGAGATAGAGAGTTAGAAACACTGATGAGAGAGAAACATCGAAGAGTTGCCTCCTGCACAACCCCCACTGGGGATGTGCCCGCAACCAAGGTACATGCCCTTGACCGGAATTGAACCCGGGACCCTTGAATCTGCAGGCTGATGCTTTATCGACTGAGCCAAACCGGTCAGGGCAAATTAGATATTTTTATATTTTAAAATCTAAATTTAAAATACAAAATCCGTCACTCAAGACTCTGAGTGATTAAAAGTAAAAGACAATACATCTCTTCCCCCCTGGAAGCGTACAACCTAATAAACCAAGGGTGTGTATAGATGGGGAGGATGGGTGAAATAGCTATGAACTTATGAGCAGCATGAGGAAGAATATGAACATTCAGAAAGGAGAGAAAGCCTAGTCCTAACCACAAGAGAATAGGTGCATTAAACAAAAACAAAACCAATGAAAAACATTCCAGACTGCTAATCATCTAGCATAATATTCCGTTAGTAACAGATCCCTCCGATTTAACTGCTTGGAATAAGCAGGAAAGCGTGGCCACATGACTAAGTTCTGCCTGACGAGATGGAAACAGAAGTGTTGCATGACAACTTCCAGAAAACCTTTTTAAAAGACAGCTGCCAGGCCCCCTTTCTCTCTTTCTCTTCCCCCTTCTCCTTTCGCTGGCTCCAATGCAGGCTGATGGCTGGAATCTGAGCAGCCTTCACGATCCAGGCAACACAGTACACTGAGGTTGACATAGCATCAAGATAGATAGAAGGGATCCAACTGATCATAAAGCCACCCTATCAATTCTGGGCCCCTCATTGAGAAAGGGAGAGAGAGAGAGAGAGAGAGAGAGAGAGAGAGAGAGAGAGAGAGAGAGAGAGAGAGAGAGACCCCACTAGCTTACTTAAGAAATGTTTATTTTGGGTTTTGTCATTTGCAGCTGACATTAATCCTAACTGATAAAAACCTTTCTTGAGAATGTTGTCACTTGAGTTAGCAGGGCAGAGGGAGAGGAGGCTGAGGCCTGCATTTGGGATTTAAGTGAACAACCAGAGGCAATATTCAAAGGATTTGATGTGGGCCATGAACACAAGAGAGCTGGTGTGTAGTCATTTTAGATTCTATCCATTAGGGCCACCTGGCACATGATGGATACCTCAGGAGGGAGATGCTGAAGATGGGAGGGGAAGTCAGAGAAAAATCCAATGTCACTGCACCTTGGGAATGAGCATTTAATGTATTCACTGCTGGGATCTCTTAAGAATCCAAGACAGTTCCAACGAGAATAAGTTAGCCACCTGTTCGCCTATGAGAAGTGATCATACTAAACAATGAGTGAGAACTTTCTGGCACTTTCCTTCTTTCCCACTCCTTCTTTCTCTCCCCACAACTCTGCTTTAACTGGATTAGCAAAAATAGAGGACGGGGAGTGGAAGCAGGTAGGCAAGGAGAGAACAGACACCATTCTTGCCCTCACCCTGCAAGTCATCAGCCTGCAGCCAACCTCTGCAAGGCCAGGGAAAAAGGCTCAAGGTTATATCAAATGAAACTGTCATTATATGGGACTAGGCATTCTACTTTCTGAATCGGGGTTAATATCTTAAAATGATTGCAGAGTTTCTACTAACAATTACCTTTTATCACTTACTGTCCAGGTTTGTATTAAGGTGGAAAGAAATAGTGGGAGGAAAAACAATGCTGATTTGATGACCATTCCCTTTAAGTCCTACTTGTTCAAAATACAGTTATTTTTAAATATGAGGGAAAAGTAAGCAAACGATGAGGCAAGCGATATATTTGTCTCATCTTAGTCACTGCCCCTATTTATCTAAGGAATCACTGTTGTCTTTTTGCTCTGATTTCTCCTATCAAAGGAACAAATATAATGAATAGTTCTTTTTTTTAAAAAAAATTGAATACTCTTAACTACACTGTTAGTGGCTAAAACTGTTGATCTCTCTCTAGAATAATTATCACATAAACGAGATGCCCAGGAAAATAATCTCAATAAAAAGGTAATTCCACCAATGCTAGAATTTCTAGCAAAAGGGAGAAGACATTTTATATAGAGAACCTTTCTGGCAATGCTCAAAAAATACTATGTAGGAGATTTTGCATATGGTCTGAGCATATCAGGCATTCAGTATTTGTTGAATAAATTGATAAATAAATTGCTCTAATACAAATGATGTAGAGAGTGGTTGCAAAGCAAATGCAAACATCTGTGACATTGAGGAAGTTGGTGGAGGGTGGGAAGCAAATGACATTACAGGAAAAGAGGAAGCAGTGTAGAAGGTAGGAGCTGATGTTTGATCACAGGTGCAAAATCAATCTATTCATGCTTGGAGAGCCAATACTATTTATGAAAAATCAGCCACACTGTAAAACAATTATTTGGGAGGGATTAACATTAAAAAAACTATCAAAGCACTCTCTCTCTCTCTCAGAAAGAGAAAAACCTGTTTCTCCTAGATGAATAAATTAATTCAAGTATTAGAGAAAGAAACAACTGCCCAATAATTACTTATGAAGTCCTGTTAAGTAATCAATACAGTGGCAAATGACATAAACTCTAAATATGCCTCGGTCCTATATCCAATACTTGACATTTTAATGTTAATAATTTGCAGTCAAATATTTTATGCATTTCTCCTCATCAATTGCATTTTTGGTTATTTCATAAACTTCATAGTTTTACAGGTAGAAGAAATATTTCAGAATGCTTCACTAATGTTCATTTCCAATTTTGCTCAGTGTAATTCCTTACCTGCTGGACAAGTATTCTGTGCTTGATAATTTCTTTATTATATGATGATGACATCGTATAAATAACTTATGACTCTTGTAGGCATTATATACATATCTAATGTGTCTTAATAAGGTATTACATTCTTTCCTGTTGTCTATATTTATGCATTTTCACTTTGTATAGAACTGCTATCTTCATTTTATAAGTCCTTTAAAATTTAGTGGCTATTTTCTCATAACTCAGCTCAATATCATTTCCTTAATAAAACCTTTCTTGATCACCCAGACCAGCTCCGTTTCCCTGCTTTATATCCTGTATTTCTAGAAATGCACTTAGTATAACGTAAATGAAAATTGTAATGAGTGTAATTCCTGTTTAATAACTAGTTCTGTACTGTGGCATAAGCTCATGGAGGGCAAAGAATGTTCACTCTGGTGCTCCCAGAATCAACTATAGCACCTTGTGCAAAGTGGGTACACCTAAAATATTACCTGTCCCACATGAGGTGCTCAATAAGTGACTACATGAATGAGTGAACTTGAAAAATAATAACTGAAAACCTACTTTGTGCTTCCCGTAACTGTACACATTATACGATAACCATCGATTGACTTGGGGCCATTTTTCTTGGCCAACAGCCAGTATTCCTCATCTGAAATTGTGAATTTCATACACCAGGCCCCTAAGGGTAAATTCTCCTTTATTCATTAAACTAGAGGCCTGGTGCATGAAATTCATGCATGGTGTGTGTGTGAGGTGTGTGTGTGTGTGTGTGTGTGTGTGTGTGTGTGTCCATCAGCCCAACCTGCACTCTCTCTAATCTGGGACATCCCTCTCACAATCCAGGACTACTTGCCTGCCTGCCTGCCTGCCTGCCTGCCTGATTGCCCCCTAACTACTCCCCTGCCAGTCTGATCGATACCTACTTGCTCCTCTGCTGGCCCAGTTGCCCCCAACTGCCCTCCCCTGTTGGTCTGATTGTCCTTAACTTCCCTCCCTGCCAGCTTTGTTCCCCCCAACTGCCCTCCCCTACCAGCCATCTTGTGGTGGCCATCTTTGACCACATGGAGGTGGCCATCTTGTGTGTTGGAGTGATGGTCAATTTGCATATTATCTCTTTATTAGATAGGATAAGTATATGTTTCACTGGTTGTGTCTGAATTTATCTTTGGAATTTTACATTCCTTTGATTACTTGCTATATTCCAGATAATCAGATAAATCTAAACAATTTGAGTTGTAAGTGCCCTTAACTCTTTTGTAATAAAACAATCCTTCAGTAACTCATCTGAAAATTAGTTGTCTGACACTCTTTGAACACTTTTAATCAACCTAAAGAAACTCGCTTCTTTCCAAGGAAATCCAACCCGGTGCTGTATCTCTCAAATTATTGCAAAGTTCTTATGTTCTGAACTCTTCCATCCCACTCTAGCAAAACCCTCAACTTTCATATATGGTAGACTTTTCTGTACTGGAAGGAAGCTCTTATGCCTTCTCAAAGAAATTTAAACATTCGTGTCTCCTTTGCCTTTTGTCATGGAAGTTCTTCACAGATGTTTTGCCTTACTGGTCATTTCTATTTTATTAACACTTTTAAAATGCAGTGTCTAACATGAGTACAGTGTTCCCAGATGATGCATTTAATGCTATGAACAAGTTTTGTATTATATGAGCTTCATAAGGATCCCAGGATTCAATATTAACTCACTGGCAGTTTGTGCTGACATCACAGGGCAGCATAAAAGCACACTTTTAATTAGTTAGACTTTGCCTCACTAATGAATACCCCAATAACTGGTGGATTTCCCTTCACAAATGTCAATGATAATGAACCATTCAACCATTGCTTTGAATTGCTCTAAATGTCTGCTCCATTATCTCTATCTTAACAGGCTGGTGATATGAAACAATAGAATTGTTGATGCTACAAATTTTTAAACAACTATCAACAAATATATTCAAAGAATGCCTGCCAAGAAAATATGCTATGATACAAGGGACATAATATAGACTGTGAAAGAGAGTACTGATGTCTTCCATTTCAGCCTGAATATCACATATGGCAGAATTTATTTCATCATATTCAGATCTGGATGCTTAATAAGGTTATGTACCCTGAACATAATTTTGCCAATAATAATAAGACATACCCTTACTTATAACAATAATTCTCATGCTCCATGTGTTTTATATATGAGCCATCCTATGTTTGATTTCTAAAATTTGTACCTTTTTTATGAAACATAGATAAAGTATCAATGAGTAAAAGTTAGAAAGAGTATGTAGAAAATGGGAAAATATTCCTAAGAACACTATATTAATGAGGTCTTCTATTAGAACCATCCTAACCTATTGTATCTAAACTAATAAAAGCGAAATATTAAAATTAACCGTTTCTCCGAGACAGGGTAAGCCACGCCCACCAGCCAATCAGAGTGGCTGTATGCAAATTAGCCCAGCCAACATGGCGGCCGCCACTCCCGGACCTGAGTAAACAGCCCTTTCCATTGCGGCAGGAGCGAAAGTGAAGCTGTGCCCCTCAGCTCAGCTCCGATTAAACTGCCTCTAGTGAAACACAGCTTTTTGAAACATTGTAACAATCATAGAATCCTCCGGAGCTGAAGGAGAGAGCAGCTCCCGCCTAACCAGTAACAGTAACAATTGTTTCATTATAGACGCTGCGAGGTGAAGCAGAGGCTTCGTTAGTAGTTAGAAGGCCGCCTTAAAGGAACAGTGTATCAATTACAGTGTATCAAGGAACAGTATCAA